>JAODTR010013789.1:0-27309 GCA_025399935.1 Amblyopsis rosae
GGCATATTCCCAGGCCCCCTCCAGGATCCTTGAGAGAGTAAAGAGCTGGTCCGTTGTTCCACGACCAGGACGGAATCCGCATTGTTGTTCTTCAATCTGAGGTTCGACAAATAGTAGATATCAGCATGAATTGCATGACATTTGAGTAGAACAGCTCTGTTAAATCCTCCTGTTACTGTCCAAACAGTAACAGGAGTTACTGGAGCAACTGTGCTGCCCGCGTCAGAAGAATAATGACAAGACCCTTGCTTATGCCTACTGCAACAGTCCCATAATAATGAATGGTTATTATTATGCAGCATACATACAGTATAACCTTTACAAGACCAACGTGAATTAGGGCTAATATCTATCCATTGTGTATCATAACCCACACATAACCTCCTCTCCATCTTCCTCTATCAGCTCATTTTGCTTCAACAGTAAAGTGAACACACGTGTTGAAACCGCTGCTGTCCTACAAACAACTCCACACTGCAGCGACAACAACACAATTAACACTACATGCGCAGACACTAATGAAATGGATGCTATTCTAGCCCGAGGGATGTCACAGCTGAAAGCGAACCTCTGTATTGATCGCCCTCCCCGTACTACAGAAGGGACATTGCTACGGACGACATAATTCAATCACGGTAGGTAAGTGAGATGCTAATGAAACACATGCCCTCAACTACTAAAGCCTAATGTCTTCCAGCGATGGGTTTAGAGCTAATTGAAATGGCCAGCAGCAATGCTACTGTACATACCATTGCTTCTTCTGTAGCAATCTAAGATGAGAAGACATTAATGCCATTATTTCAAATTCAGAGGTATTTATATTGTATTTATTTATTTATGCGTTGCTTTAAATCTTTTTTTTCCCCACCTATGTTTTTTTTTTTTACAAAGAAAACCCCATTTCCACTATTGTGTGGAAATGTGCCACTGCTCATTTCCACAAAGTAGTGGCACCTCCCTTTACTGAGTGAGTTTGTCGAGTTAAAAAAGCCAATTACATTTCAGTTTGTTTCACAATAGCATTAAGTACATGTAGGGTCCTTCCTGGTGAAGAAAACCCTTTCACTTTTTAAGGGTCATCTAATTTATCCGACAGTGAAATCACTTAAATCCTACACAACCTTTCTCAGCATTGCACTGCATGTACAGTTCTCTTTACCTGTTTGGCCCCCATAGACTCAAACATCTTCTCCAGTTGGATTCTGAGCTGCTGAACATTATTCATCAGGACGCAGGGCTACAATAAACAAAAGGAAATGCGTTCAGTATGTCACATTACGTAGCTTAGCTTAGTTTAGCTATGCATCTAACTTGTTTAACATGTTGTACTTCTGTCTGCATGCTTGTTTGCAGCGTCAAGCTACAGTATCTACTGTGTGTGTGTAATATTGTCATGAAAAACACACACACATAATAGGAACTTTAAAATACCCTCTGATTACCTATCTTGCTGTAGCACATACTGTAAACGATTTGTCTTTAAAAATACAGTTAATCTAAAATGTCTCAAATCTTAATTCTTGATGCGTTACTGGAAAAGTGTGAAATAAGTATCAGCTGGGAAACTCCATGATGAGCAAGTCCAGTTTTGAGGTTACAAATTCATGAGATAGACTTACAATCTTTTCTTTGTCAATATAGGAAGGAAAGTCTTGGGTCAAAATGGCACTGTACTGCAGAAGAACCTTGGAAATCGTCTGTGTGCGTGAAGACAATTGAAATATATATAATGAATTCATTTGAAGTCTGATGAAAATGAAAACAGTTGTTAGAAGGCTTTAGAATATATATTTTTTTAGTCAGGCTAGTCTGCCATACTGCAGTGATGTACTGTATATTATACGGAATAAAATCAATTGTGTATTCTCGGTCACACAGAAAAACTGTCTGAACTGTGCCAAAAGCGCCCATGGCAGGACCTGATTAAGTCCAATTCAACATTTCTATTTAATGAGGACATATAAAAACTCCTTCTGGACAAATGTGAATGCCCCTCCAGGCACTAATATTTTACTACTGTGATTGTTCAAGGTCTTCGCAGTATTACTGGAAATTAAAAGAAAGGACAATGGTTTGGAGTGCTCTAAAAAAATAAAAAAGTAAAGGCCTATTTCCATGAGGAAGACGTCTAGACAGTCTACATCAATCACTTGTAATAACATTTGAACATTTCAGACCCAAAACATGTCTCTTGTAGCTCTAAAGAGTGTGCTGTAAAAAGAACACGGAATTGTGTACTGCACTCACAATCTATAACCTAATCCTTTTACCCATTATGACGGCAGTGCTTGCTTTACGGGTCATTCCTTCCTCTCTCGTCATTGACAAATGAAGCCTGTTACCTTGGAGAATCGCCGGCAGTACTGAGCCATGACGTTTGGGTCAGGACATTCTAATTTCTTGATGATCTCGAAGCTCTGGTTGAGCTGGGTGAAGATATCCACCACCGAGCAGGAGAACAGAGCATGCTCGGAGGTTTGCTGAAACTGGGAAATTAAAAGAAGCATGGGAAATTAGCGTCATGTATTATATCGACACATACAGTATGTGTTATGTATGTGTGTGTGTGTGTGTACCGTAGGAGATTGCAGTGTTGCGTGTTTAAATAAGCACAGTACAATAGAATCAGTATTTCTGTACTGTAGAAACTCTAAGCTTGCTATGACAACATTGGTCCACTGTCACACTGCTGTTCTAAACCTAAACTGTGTTTATAATATAAAAGCATGCACAAAAAAAACTAGCTTCTTACGCCATCTTTCTTGTCTCTTTCTAACGCTCCATGCATGAACTCCATAGATACGCCTTCATTCTCATCCAGCCACTGAAGTACAAACTGTACGAACCACCTGTAGCAATATGGGACATAAATAGTTCTCATAGGTCAATAAATGACCCGGAATGTGAGTAGGTTATTACAAATCACAGTCTCACATCACATCGTAGCAGGTGAGGACACTTACGATGGGTAGTCCGGTATTACTCCCTTCACGCTAGGAAGTTCCTTGACATACTCATTGTAGAGCCACTTTACTTTGAAGTGCAGGTTCATGTAATCAGCGCTCTTACAGAGTCGGTTCTTCTCGTGCTCTGTGGAGATTAGAGAAACAGTTGGTCACGCTTTGTGTGTGTGGCATTGGAGCACGTTTTGAATGTGCAAACATGGGAAAGACCAGCTTTTACAGTCTTAAATACTCTTAAACGCTTGGCTTTTATGAAAACGGTGGTCTGGGCGGCCAGATTGTATGGGCAGCAAAACTCTAAAGTGGTTGGAAAACAATTTACAGTATTTCAACTATTGTTACTCTGATAATATTAATACAGTACACTGCTGTTTAGGTAATGTAAACAAGTAATTTTGAGCCACAGTAATAGAGGTAAAAAATCATATTGTGGTTAGCTATTATTTGGAGAATTGGAGAAATAAAACAAAAAACAACACATAATGAATGCATGGTAGTCTCATTATCATAAGGATAATAGGCAAGTCAGGCAATTGTCGACTATTTTCGGAATGTAACCATACATTTATTTTTCCTACACACTAGAATTCCTTTTTAGACATGCAGTACTTGTTTAGTTTTTTTGAAGAATGCACCAGTTTCTAAACCATTCCTATCACATTTTAGTAGATTGAAGGGGTCAGGATCATGGCACCATTACTATCGGGGGACGGGACCACTGCTACTAGGGACAGAACGGTCACAGACTGTTCCGTGACCGTTCAGAGCACTGGAGAAGACAGAATAGACTAGTAACAAACCTCCTGAAACATTCATGCAACAGTAGTTTCTCGTCATTCATGCACCTATTGCTTCTTGCTGGGACTATTTTCTTGACAGGATTTAATGATAGTTTTCCTTTATAAAATAGTGTCTACTGCACAGTAGTGCAGTAGACTATTAGAGCTACACTATTATTAGCAGTAGAGCAGGGTGACAGGAGACTCATTGTTCTCAAGCCAAGTTCAACTAACCTTCCATAGCATACTTCATGTCCTGAGCAAACAATGTCCACATGACCTCAGAAGACACTTTGCCTACATTCAGTTCTTGAGGGAACCTGTGGTAGAATGAAACAAAAAGCCTCAACACTAGTTTCTCAGAGACAGAAATCAATAACTCCACTAAACATATTGACAGCAACACCACCACAACAAAACGATAATATGAATCAAACTACAATTCTTACAACCAAAAGGTTGGTGACTGTACATGGCATTACGTGTTTATGAAAATCAACCACATTGTCCATAGGTTAAAAAGCTTCATAACAATCAATACTGCTCATTACTGACTGGTTCAGAACAGGTGTGTAAGAGTTCCTGTCCTCTTCAATGATGGAGACAATGAGTGTGATTAGCTTTGGCCAGAAGTCGAGGTTCTTGATGCTGGGACCCTGCTCTTCTAGAGGAACCTCCTCCTTGTTCTGGAACATACCACATTCAATTCAGTTATACAGACAGCTAATGTATACACAAGGCCTTAAAGTTATATAGGAAGACATGGCAAATTGGCAGCCACTCTGGTTACAAGATGCAACTGCACTTCATACAGTTGGTTTTTAAAAAACAAAGACTTTGTTTCATTGTCATTCACACTTTTAGTTAGTGTAGTATGCATATTCTGAAGCTGCCTGGCGTTTCCTATCCATATTACTACAGCTACATGGCATGCAAAGCATATACAAAGAGCTACTGTAAATGATACTTGGACTCACTGTGTCCAGAGTTTGGTACTGTCTGCTGTACAGCTCATGGCAGTTGTTGAAGATGTAGTCATACGTAGAGTTAAGGCATGCCTTTACACAGTCCCTCACTACCTGACTGGCTCTAGGTGGAGACTGTAGCTCTTGGACCTGAAAAACAGACGACAATAGTGATTAGTGATTTACACCTTGATCAGCTCACTAACAAACTTTAACATATAGTATGGCTGTTTCTCAATTCCAAGAACGCTAGGTACACACTTGTGTTTTTGAGAGGTACGTTCTTGCCAAGTGTCCTTCTGAGAATGGTCTTGCAAGAACGCGAGGACAGCTCTAGATTGAGATGCATATTTTTGGCAATCGTTCTAGGCTATTCATGGCTGTCCCGGTCTGTTAGCAGGACCTCACATCTACAAAATAGTTGTAACAAATTTTAAACTAGGCTCCATCTTGATATATCGGCCATAGATTTGAAGTTAAAACAACTATATTCTCTATACAAAAACTCTTAGAACTGCATTTTGTGACACATTAACAGTAGTGTTTCAAAAGTATAGCTAGTATTGTTGTTTTTTTTTGTTGTGTTTTTTTGTCATTGACACTTGTTTATTCAAAATGCATTCTGGGATATTCCGCGGGCAAGTTCACACACAAGTCACCACTGGATGCATCCTTGGTAAAAACTGTTAATCAAGAATACTTCCTGGTATTTTATCTGTTCTTGGCTAGATGCGAACTTGTGAATTGGAAGAGTACTTAGCCGTGATGACGTTTCACAAGTCCGCAAGAACACAAGAACAGAAAAGAATGCATATTGAGAAACAGCCCATGTGTGCTGTAAAGCACAATGACAACAGTGCATGTCAAGTTGATTAGAGCAGCGTTTCCCAATCAATATATGTTTAAATCAGGTGTGTTGCAGCAGGGAAACAGACCTCTAATACATGCAGGGCAGGGGGTTCTCAAGGCCAAGCAGCTTGGGAAACGCTGGATTAGAGGTTTCATACATGTGTGTATATATATATATATATATATATATATATATATATGTGAATGCAGAAAGCATTTTAAATGACACCCTCTACTGACACTGATCATATACTATAGTGCTTACAGAATCTTCATTAAAAGGAATAAAGAGGGCATAACAAAGCCTTTTTGAGGACCACACGCTAACATAAAGAAAGCAGGATTCCTTAAATGAAAAGCTCCACCTTCATCCTGAAGAAAGTGATGCTGGTGAGAAGGTCCACTGTAGACTTCAAGTCCTGCAGACGTTCCATGCTGCTCGCTGGGAAGTGGTTCTACATACAGTATGGGAAGAAGTCCTGTCAATCCGTTCCTTCTCACATCTTACAATAATACCAGTAATAATTAAAGGATTATAAATTTTAAATAAGAAAGTTAGACAGACAAGACATTACTATCTATTTTTTAATGTAAACCTGAATCCGTGAATCGTGAGAATACTCAACAGTGTGCGGGGATGGGGGGGAGGGGGTTTCATTAGTCTCACCCTATACGTGGAGAGGTCAATTCGTAAAGAGTTGTGCAGCTGGTCCAAGAGCTTAACAAAACGCTCTTTCTAAATGGGCGGGAAAAGAGAGGAAAAGAGATTAAACGGATGAGCATTATAGACGGAAGAGCCACAGAGAGGATTATGGGTCTTGTTTTACATCAGTGTGTCTCAGCACTGATAATAAAAGATGGGAGGAAGGGAGGGGGGAGGGAGAGAGAGAGAGAGAGAGAAGCATTTGTTGGAAAATAGATTTAGCACTTTAGCAGCAGTAATTGTCACTAAATGAAGAGTTCAGATGCAAACACTATATCTAACATATTTTGTTTTTACATTTGCAATTTTTTAATAATTTGTTACATTTTTAGGAAATATTTGTTTGTATTCAGTGGTAAATAACCTTCACATTGCAATAAAAGGGAAACTAGTAAACCCAAATATAGAAACCTAATAAATGTTTCCTCTAGCTGTCGAGGGACTTTAACCCTTAAATAGTTTCTGTATCCTGGGTGACATTTGAGAGGCTATAGGGGGAGGGGCTTGTAGGTACCCAATCCGTGCCTCCTGCCAGATCCGTTCTGTGCATGCCCGTGATTGCACACTAGCACTGGCTGCCCAATCTGTACCATGCATGTGCACATATTACAGTTTCCTTGTAGCCAGCTAGCACTCAGAAATATTCTAACAGCAATATTCATATTCTATAGTGATGTAAAAGCACACACAAAAATATTATTTTCAGCGATTCTCCTAAGTAGACCAACACTGTTCTCATAAAACAGTTTGTGCTGTATAGAACTATGTTTTCATTAACATTGTTTACAATAGTCGTGGGCTGGTTGCCGGTGGGACCTATGGGCAGGACTCTACAGATTAAATTATATCGCCTATTTCATCACCACAGGTGCTGTATTCACGGCAGGTTGTGCCACATTTAAACTGGGCATTGCAAAGCTTTTTGAACGGGACTTCATAACTTTGCATGTAGGTTTTTAAGTTATTACTTTTCAAAAACCATAACCGTGAATTTGTTTTGCATTCAGTGGTGTCGTCAGGGCACGCATTCAGTGTCAATTACTTTGAATGGTCAATAACGTGCGCATGGGTGCTACACATCGGGCAGCCAGTGCTGGTGTGCGATCCAGTGCATGTGCAGAACAGATCTGGCAGGCGGCACGGATCGGTTACCGACACGGGTAACTAGTGTGTTACCTTTATATCATGAGAAACACTGAAGGTGGGATCATGTGTCAAATACTCAGGTCATGTGGCTTAATGCAAAACATTAAAATGTATACAACATATAGGAATGTACAGAACATGTTAATATAACATCAAAAAAGGTCAGTTAACTGATACTTCTTGCCATCTGCAGCCCATGCCACAGCATCTCCGTTCAGTCAAGCCAATGAAGTCCACAAGGGATCACAAATGGTATATCACTACAGTGCGTGTGTACGTGCGCATGTGTGTATGCGTGACAATACAAACCCCAAAATTGGAGGCGGCAAAGCGGTCGGAGGCGGACACGTTGGCTGAAGCGGTGGTGTGGGCGTAGAAGGCGTTTATGTTGGCCAGCAGGGTGCTCATCATGGCAGGAACCCCGGGACACATGTACTTAGATGACAGGCAGGCAAAGTGCCTGGAACACAACAGAAGGATATGGCAGCGCTGCTGTGGCCCGGGGTCGCATTTGAGTGTGCAATGGATAATTACTGGATGTAGGGTGTACTGACTGGGCCTTTACAGTTATAGCATTTAGCATACACTTTTATCCAGAGACCGCAGTAAGTAGGCTACACTGATATTTTGAAGTAGGAAGATATTACAAAAGACAGAAACGTGGACGCCTGGAAATATTTTTGCTAATACTGTACTTATGTTGCAGTTATTATTTTACCCAGTTACTAAATAATGCAGCCAGTATTTACTTTGCATTCTTTCATACCGTATAACCTAAATGTAAAGGTGCTTTATTATCACAAACACACACCTAGAGTAGTAGGTTTCATGTGAAGGGAGTAGAAAACGCTATGCTATTCGCAAAGGTGTTTTATGTTTTGTAGTAGATGAAAGCAATGCCACAACAGCGCCTCTATGGCCAACTAGTCCCTTCCCAATGGTCTTGTTTTAAACCAATGGCTTCGATTGGAAATGGTTATTTCATCTCCCCATCAGCTAGCTGGCATGTTAAGGCTGAAGAATGGCCCACTGGAGTGTGCTTTGTGTGACTGATGGCTCTTGAATACAGACACAGTGCACACGCAGGGTTACATCTCATAGGGACGGAGCAGTCCCAGAACCCAGCGGTCATCTCATACAGCGGACAGCAGGCTAGGAAGGTGTCAACTTACGTCATAGCCTGGTAAATGGACTCGATCCCGTAGCGCATGGCGAACTCATCTACTATCTCCTGCATGACGTCGTCAAAGTAGACCTTCCATCCTTCATCTCCACGAGGTTCTGGGATCTTCACCACGCCCTGGCCCAGTATATCAGTTGAATGGTGAAATAAGTTCTGAGATGGAGACAAGCAGTGGGGTTAGATTCAGATTTTCAGCCACTGTAATACCTGAACTGAAATGTGTTAGGAATGAACATAAACTGAAGCAACCGTTTTCTTTTTTATGAACTGGATATTTTGAAATATTTTCATTGTAATTCTTCCATTTACCATGTAAACTATTTATCAAATGATATTAATTGTAATCATATAGGCTACATTGCCCTACTCTAGGTAGAAGATTGATGTGGCAACTATTGTATTCAGCAACTAGCCGACCATGACCTTTAAAATGGGCAGGGCTACAGTATGCCATAGAATAGAATAGATGCCAAGATGGCGAAGAGAGGAAACATGGTATAATATCAAGCAGAATGTGCTCTTGTCTGTGATTCTAGAGAGTTTAAACGTGTGTTCAATGTATGTATTTATCATAGTGTCCCTCATACAGGCAATGACAACAAGTGAACCTCTCTTTTCTGTTGGTTGCACTCTGGTCCCACAGCCAGCTCATACCTCATGCAAGCAGGTGTACTGGACGTGGTATGGAGCCACCTTCTCTTCCCCCTTGATCTCAACGCTGATTTGGAGACGAATGGCCCCGGACACTGCCGACTTGTCAGTCCTCTTCTCTGCAGAACAGAAGTATGTGTGGCTTATGATTGGAGGAGAGATTCATGTATACACACACACACACTTCATAATGTTCAAACACATAATGTGGTACGCTGAGCAGCAGTGAAACCAGGTATGTTAACCCAACAGTAATTATAGACTATTAACATGGCAGGTCTATTGTTGGGGTTGGGCCACGCTTAAGACTGTGCAGAGCTGTAAGCTCTAATAGACCTCCGATACACACACAGAGACAGTGAGAGAGAAACAGACAGATAGACAGAGACAGAGAGAGACAGAGAGAGACAGACAGAGAGAGAGAGAGAGAGACCAAGCTGGGCTGTGTGGATCTGCTCCTGCAAACTGAAGGCTCTTGAGAGGGTAATTCTCTGGAGGTGGAGTCTGGAGGCCAACCCCTACTATTTGCCCTGACAGGCACATTATTAAGGGTAATTTGTACGTGTCGGCAAAGCAGTCGATTTCCGACTGGAGTGCTGCTACTTGAGAATCACAGATCGCCCCTCGCTGAGAGGACAGAGAGAGGCAGAAGAGATTGTGACGGCATTTTACTGTAGATGCAGTAAAAGTAAGATGAAGATCAAAGTAGGGGTGAGGAGAAAGGCGGGGAGCAATGAAACACAAGGAGGACCCGACTGAGGACCGCAATTTCAATTTATGTAATACAAAGATAAAATTCCTTGTTATTCGCCTTTTTCACCGATCGAAATTAATATATTTTCACTACGAGACAGTCCCTCCCAAAAAAGATCAAACAGTGGCTTTATGGGCACATTCATATTCTGTACAGCAGTTCCAGCGGCAGATTAGTTGCCACCATGGTGTAGTCCATTTTACAGCTATAATTAAGTAGGTGCGAGAGTTGCTCAGTTCCTCAAAATTGCACATCTAGTCACACACCAATGTGACATGCCAAATCCATTGTTTTAAATCCATTGTTTTCTGTTTCCTTCTGAGCCTGTTTCCTTCTGAGAATAGTGCAGTGATAAATAAAGTGCAGTGACAAATGAAGTTATACACCGCCTAGGAAAATAAAAAAAACTCAACCATAGGACAATTAAAGCTTTAAATAAATATAATGTATGTAATTAATATATGTTTCGTGCCAGGCAAAGACAACTTTATATTTATATACTGTACAGTATATAGTTTGTGTGGCTTGGAACGGAGTGTTTGAAAGGTATACTTTTCTGTACAAACTATAGCAAGCTTTGGGATCAGTGACACAGGGGTTTCCAGACTGATATTGAAATTAGAGCTCGCAAGATCAGGGCGGTCTCACAAGGCTATTACTGGTTTACGATGTCTAAGCAAATCCGGACCTGAGGTGTTATCAACATACAGTAATGATGTACAGCAATAGACATGACATGATAATTAACTGAAGCTTAATTGCAAAACCATGTAGTAAGTTCTTATATAGTTATATGAGTAAAAATAGTAAATTCTGCATTGGGGGACCACTCTACTGACCCAGGTTGTACCAGACATCCATCTCTCCGCTCAGAGTTCGCACTTCAATGATACTCTGGCCCAGGAAGTCATCAGACTCTCTCTTAAGGCGCTGCTTCACCCTGGACTTGATATCATCATCTTCATCCCAAACACGCACTTTGATTCGGTCGGAAGAGTTGTGGCACTCGCTTAAATGAAGGATGATAATACCTCAGCGTTAAAGACAAGCATGGAGAACGGACAATTGTTCTCACAGATTTTAAGCAACATTTCTACTAGTTTGTCAGTAGTCCATATGTGACTTGCAAATATTTCCTTTCATTTAAAAAAAAGAAAATACTTATAGCTGAAATATTTACAGAGCAGGGGGGATTTGGAAAATGTGATTAACTAGACTATGTCTTTCAAAACTGCATTAGAACTCAATAGTCATTGAAATAGTTTATAAAATACCTTTTTATGTTTAAAAGGTCTTGTATATGATATTTTAAACATTATAGGTATGTAAAACTATATATCCTGACTAGAGCCTGACATGGGTTGTAATCAGAGCTCCTCTGTTCTTTGTTTTCATAGCCGTTCTAGCCATCAGTGCATGTTAGTGCGTGCGTGCGTGCATGCCTCTCACAAAGCATTTGTTTTTGGTCTGGCATGCTGCTGCTTAGTGCAACATCTAGTGTAATAAAATGTATAGAGCCACTTTACAGATAACTACTCCTTGATAAAACTGTGCTTAGGATATAACTTGTATATAACTAGTCAGACTCACAAATGAAACTTCTCCTCCCAGACAGGATTAAGGTTCCCGTAGATGGTCTTGGTTCTTTTCTTGGTCTTGCCAACCTGGACGGTGACATAAGGATCACTAGAGCCAGTCTTGTCTTTTGCTTGAAGACCTTGGGCACAGAACACTAGATGCATACAAAGAAATGTGTATACTTAAAGTGGTAAATCACAGAAGATAGAATCCACTGCCACAAACAAGAAAACACATATACGGTATGGTAACATCGATGCGAATAGACCTCGGGAGCACTTCCGAGTCGAAAATTGTGTCGAAAAAGTGAATAGGATCGCAGAATGGCTTTTTTCTTATTGTTTTTCTTTGGGTTATGCCATGCTCCCGTTTTATTCACTGCTAAAACATTTAGATTTTGGCATACATTTCGGTTATGTTGAGGTTTTCGTTTTCATGTTATATGCTGTTTGCTAACTGCAAATGTAAAAAGTCACCTACCGGCGCAGATTACAAGCGTCACAGCTCGAAAGGTTTAAATAAAGTGCGTGCGAGCGGGTGGCCTAGATTTCATTTGTATCGTTTCTGACCGCAAGGTACCCTATCCTTTCGAAAATTTGTTAATTTCCATAAGGATCCAGCAAGCTAGTAGTTTTAATAGGTGCTATTTTATATGTACTGTGTTAATAATAAATACATTGTCGTGAATATGAATCATGCAGTTATGAAAATGTGTCAAATAACTGTGAGACTGTGCGTGTGCTATTACATAACATTGTTGCCACCTCGCTGGACTGACAAAGTGAATATTATTAGGATTATTATTAATAATATTGCTAAATAAACTGAAGATACTGTATTTTGTTACTTGTTATCTACCGTAGCTAACAATGTAAGTTGCTATGGTAACATCACAGTCCCTCGAGTGATCCTGGTGACGTATTTTATATGCACGGGAGAAATAAAATGCTTAATTTGACTACTTAGCGGTCTCTAAATGTAGAAACACCAGTAGTTTCCAGTGGAAGTATGTGTCTGACAAAACAGGTAAGTTTGAGTTAATCACAGACCGTGTGGTAGGGAAAAAAATTTAATTCATTCATTTTCTCATAGGGAAAAAATATCCAGAAGTCCTTATATGGGCATAATGACGTACGACTGGCGACGTCTATATGCAGCAGCACTTTTACCCGACTACTGTGTTGCTTACATCAGCAGTTCTAAACAAAGATGACTTCAAAGTATTTTATTATTATTTTGAGTACAATACCGGTATTCATACATTTTTAATTTATTTTAACGTAATATTTATTTAAGATGGTATGTGATCTCATTCATGTTGCCAACAGGTGTGGTCTGCCTGGCAAAAAGAGTACCTGTGATTGTAATCTTGGCTGACCACTTAGAGGTGCCATCAAGCACACTCTGTTTGATGGTCTTCATCTGCTGCGCATGGATGGCCTTGCTGATGAAAAACACATCTCTGATGACATCAAAGATCTCCGGCTTGTTTCTCTCCCGGATCTTCATCCGGTCCTTCATGGCCATTATAATGTTCTGTGTTCGGTCTTCAGCTCCATGCTTTGAGCACTTCTCCGCAGCACCTATATGAGCAAGCATACTGTACATGAAGCCAATTGTCCTTTTGAACAACGGGTCTACTGGGAAGCCATTTACTAATACTGAGAATCTCTCTCTGAGATTAATTATATCTCACTCAAAACAGAAATGACCAATAACACACTATTGTTGTCAAATATATTACAGAGATGAAGTCCACAAATATATTATTATAACTATTCCGTAAAATATAAGGTATGCTGAGGCAAAATCGTACTTAGTACATCTTTAAAATGTCAAATATGCAACCTTATGAGGTTATGTTGGAATAATAGCTAACAGAATACAGGCAAAATACACCATCAGTGCTAACACATTGGTTAAATCTACTCTGTTACTCCTGCATGCTGGTGTGAGACATGACAAATACTGACGAATACTGGAGACATCCTTATTAGTCGCTTTCCTGTAGTACCTATGCCCGGAGGGCAGTAGAGTGATGTGGCAGTTTAGTGGGTGTGTGATGTCCTGTGTTATTGTACTCGTAATGTGTGTGACGGCCTTAAAATGTATATCCGTTATGGCTGGATGTGGGCGAACCTACTGTTCTGACGTCAGTGTTGGTCATTCGTGTCAGTTCTGCTGTTGCTCAGAAGGAATGCTATCACACTGTGTGAAAGCCGGCTGAACCAGAGCGATGCCCTCCCTTCTCCCGCTACTCACGCTGCAGACAGTCGGCGTTAAGTAGTTCCTGGCACTTCTCATGGCATTTGACGCCACACTCGGAGCACCGCATGCCCTGGCGCGCGATGCCCCACAGCAGCCCCTCGCACTCGTAGCAGTAGGTGGGCGTGGTGGCCGTCCACACCTCGAAGTTGTGCGGCGTGGTGCACGATATGGGGTAGATGAGCGCCTGCAGGGTCTTCTTGTACACATGGTGTTTCTACAAGGGGGGGGGGGGACAACATGGATGACGTAAGCTGGTACGGCGAGGTTGGACTTACTTGGAGTGCGAGACACCGTCACGTAGGTGCTTCATGTTGCACTCACCAGCTCCTCGTCTTTGATGGAGGAGCGTGCAGCCATAGCGGAGGCAATCCCCGCCTTGCGGGCTTGGACCAGTGACTGAGTGACAGATGAAAGAATGTGGCATTTTAGCGGGTATATCAGCGTGTGTACAACCCGCAAACCAGTTCACTCACACAGTTAGGGATAGGATGAAGGTCAGCACGGTTCTAGGATCTTCTAAAAGGGAAGTCAGGAGGGTTATTTGTGGGAAGACCAGGGTGAGCAGGATATCTACAGCACATGTCTTAGGAGGACCTTAGTAGGCTCTTAGTAGCTTGTGTTAGGAAAGAGGCCGCAACCAGCAACTAGCCATAAACTAACAAGGAGCACGGCCATGTTAGTTGTAATAATACGAAGCGACACACCCATTGTCTACACACTGGTCTGAGGATGTCAGCGTGTTAGTTTGTCCCAAGCATAGCTGACTTGCCGGTGCTAAATTTATATATATACATATCAAACAAAATCAACCTATGTCACAGGATGCATGCAAACTAGGTCAATGGCGTGAGTTGAAAACCTGTAGTCCAATATCCACAACATAATGAGTCCGTTATTTTATATTGCTGATGCATCGATTGTTTAATTTGTCCCACTTGATACTGCATTTTATTTATTTTATTTAAGAGGAAAAGGGAGGGGCAGTTTGGTTCTATTAACTTACCATAGCCTGACCAGGTAGAGTGAATGCATTCAAGAGAGTTGTGCATGGGACAATAGTTTCAGGGGAGGAGGGAGAGAGAAATTAGCAGTCTGATTTCATTATTTGTCTCAAAAACTATTTTAACTCATATTTACCTCGAAAGGTATGCTCTGATACAGACAGATGTAAACATAAACTGGTACAGAAGAGGAATGAGAGGTCAGTACTCACCACATCACTAACCAAGGGGATGGGCTTCTTCTTACGCAGATCTGGCATGCTGTCAATTCCATACAGACCCGACCCACCACTATGGACCAGCAGGTTTTAATCACATGACTAAACATGACTTTTGTTTTGTTTACATTATTAATACATGTGTGAAAGAGATCACTCTGTATGCATGTATATATTCACACTAGTTATACGCTGACACCTGCTAGACTTACCCTGGCTTGACCCAGGCCTGTCTGTTGGGTTCTTCATCACGTACCTGTAACATTTAAGACAGTAGCACAATTGTTATTGAGAACAGGGAGATTATAGATAGAACATGCAAATTGGTTGAGTGTCACCTCATGGATTTTATAGTACCTGCTATAAATACAAGTTGGTATAATAATTGTCATATGGTATTATGACTTAAAACAATGTCAAACCAGCATGGGTTTATACATGAGGGAACTTTTGTTCCAGGAAATGTAAAAAAAAACAACAACAAAAAAAAAAGACAATCTTCAAATAACATCAGATGTACGGAAGCTTCCTATGTTTTATTTTTCTGAGAATACATTTCAGCAGAGGCAAATTGGGAATGATATGCATTAAAAGCTTACTATCATAGGCATACTTTTCCCAAAATATTTGTCTCTGGTGGATAGCTACAGAAGCATGAGCTGCATGAGGACAGTAAAAATGGATCTCAGACTGTATTGAAAATAATTGAAGACAGATACAGTATGTCACCATGAATGTTCAGATATTATGTTAAGGTTCAGTTAAGATTACGTTCAGATACATGTGCATTTTAAATGTGAAACCCATGTAAATAAAGTGCAAAGCAAAGATATTTTTTGCAACATAAAGCATAGTCGGCAATCTTCTGAACAATGTATTTGTGAGTGTGTGTATGTTTTTGTTTTCACTCGCTTATGGGCGCATTTCAAATTTAAAACTAGAAAATAAACACAATGTGACAAAGATAAATCACACTAAGGTCATGCTTTATACCACCAAAATAAAATGTATGACCAGCAAAGGAAATGGCAAAGAATAGTAAACTGAACAAGTGAGATATGAAAAAAGAGAATTAACTTGAGATAATATTTTATAAATAACCTGGTCATCCTCTTTGCTGTTGTCTGTAAAGGAAAAACAAACAAACAAAATAATCAGCCTAATTATTATTAAGTAATACACTTTTTTGTAAACTTGAGACTTTTGTATACAACGGACGGCCTTCTAGATATATTTGTAGCTTTTTTTGGTTACACATTATTACATTTAGAAGTTCTTCTAACAAATCTAACGTAACACAACCCTGATGTATGACATATTCATGTGTATAGCATAAGTACTGCAAGTAGTTCATATAGTGGTTTCCATGAAGGTTAAATGGAAGCATAATAAACATTCAAATGAATGGACACTTGCTGGTCTTGCCAGCTAGCAGCAATGAATAAACAGAAAATTACCTGGGATATACTCTTCCTGTGACTGGGATCCTTGAGATCCATGTGAACCACGGGATCCATGAGATGATCTGGACAGTCTTTGTTGAGTTTGCCTCTTTTCCCTTAGAATTCGTTGAAAATTTGCTATGCGCTCTTTGTGACCTGCATCTACAGGCATTTTTAGGTCTGCCTCATCAAGAATGCGGTCTTCCCTTATTGGACTTAACCCTGACAAATCTAACACAGGACCCACTGGGATTTGACCATGTCCAACAGTTATGTGGTCTGGCGTTAGTTCAGTGTTTGATATTTCTTTAACTGTTGGACCTTCTTCTGTGCCCTGTGAAATGTCAGTGGAATGATACTCGGTGGGCGTGCAGGCTGAAAGGCTCGCTTCGTTATGGGTTGAAGCATTAAGGGAACACAACAGGCCATCATGTGCTTGGTCACAATCCACATAGATTGTAGATTCACTGTGCTCCTCAGCTGGGCTACGAGCCTCTAGAATATAGACTTCTCCCTCGTCGAGTTGGGGAGTGCTCTTTCCTTCTTGAGGTTCACTAGCGCATCTCACTGGGGAGGAATCTGTCTCAAAACTGCTGTCCAGATATTCAATGTTGGATCCCTCCAACTTCTTTAGAGCCCCTTTCAAAGCTGACTTAAAAGTGAACACAGCCATACCAAAAGTCTTCACATCAAAACCTACGTTGTGGGTGTGGGGCTCCGACGCATACTCGGGCACAATATAAGAAGGCTGGTGGGACACGTCCTCCTCCATATAATCTGCTGGGACATTCTTTTTAGTATCCTCAAGGACCAAGCTCTCGGCAGAGCCTACAGCCAGGGTATGGGCTATTGGCAAACAACGGTCGTAGGGTGACTGCAGTTCCAGGTAGCCGTCATCACAGTCGGTCAACAGAACAGTGGAGCAACTGAGGCTACGGGAGGACTCACTGCCAAATTCATCAGCATACATTTCCATAGTGTGGTAACCGGAGCTACGAGAGTACAGGCACATGGCAGTGCAGTCACACTCCAAGCTTGCCTTTTCAATTTGCAAACTAGGAGGCCTCCAGTCCACCACACTAGAAGTGCTGGAAGGGGAGTTGTAGTGGCGTCCGAACAACAGGGAGAGATGCTCTGAGCTGCTGTGTGAAGAGTGTCCTGGTGTGCTGCTTTGGGTGTCCTCTGTGGTGCATTGTTCCCATGTGGCTGGACAATTCCCCACATCCTCCCGACTGTTGGCAGATGAGCAGATGTCCTCCTCGCTCCAGCCACCCTCTCCGCTTCCACTGTGCTGCATGTCGACGGAGGCCCACCTGTCAAACCCTGTATCTCCAGAATGACACATGCTACCTCGCTCGGGATACATGGAACTGTTGCCAGAGGATAAGGAGCTTGTGCTGTTGCAATAATGGAGATACTGGTACTCCAAGTAGCCCACACTGGCTGTCGTTGGACCTGAGGTGTTTCTTAGTGGACTCTGGCTCGAGTTTCCCTGTTCTGGCATCTTTAACTGGGGAGTACCCACACATTCCCTCCACTGTTTTGGTGATTTGTGAACTGGTATTATTTCAGAGTCTTTACCCCACTCCTGGTGATCAAGCAGTGGACTTGTGGCTCTTCTATTAAGTGATGTGATGGCATTTTGTCTTCCCAGGCTTCCTCGACGGACTCTGGGTGTTTGAGGCTTGGGTGAATTGGGGGGAGCGGCAGCACCGGTATACAGCTCCCCTATCTCGTTGAGCACGGCATCAACACAACAAGATACCTCATCCACCGAACCACGCACAGAAGTGAGATACTCCCTCAGATCTGAAATCTCCTCTTGAATCTTGTTGATACCTCTGAGCTCTTTCAGGATATGCTCTACCACGTTAGTAGAACTCTCCTCTGATTCTTCATCTTCTTCCTCTGTATCTTCAAGCCCTTTTATAGTCCTTGGTATGGTGTCCTCCACAACACCAATGCCATCCTGGCAATCAGAACTGCTGTTCTCACCAGATGGAGTGAGGTCTGGTAGGTCAATTGTGGGGTGATTAGCATGGACAGTGCATGACACCTGGGCATGTCCTTCTCTACTAAGCTCAAGACCCACTACTACAGGTGTGCTCAGGCCTCCTGTATGGTTGTGGACATTAGGAAGCTTATGGAGCTTTGTTAACTTCTCACTGGATGGGTTTCTCCTCAGACCACAGACAAACGCATCCTGTTTCACGTCAGTAGACGACAGGTGGACAGTGTTATTCCCATAGGGCTGTATAACCTTCTGCATGGTATTTTGCAGGTTTTGCCCCACCACAGGGCTTTGGAAACTCTTGTTGCCCTGATCTCGCCTCCTAGACATTTGGTGAGGAGGTAGCTTAGTGTTGAAGTGTCCATCCTGTCCACTGTGCTTCCCTCTGGAGAACATCCCTGAGAATAGACACTCTGGATGAACTTTGTCCCTCACATGGACTGACCAGGACCTCAGGGGTCAGAGCAGTCTTAGGACAGACTCCATTATGACCTGCACAGGGCTGAAGAGCTCAGAGTCCTCTGAGACTGACAAGAGAAGATTAGATGCCTAACTATTCAACACAATGTAACAAAGATGATCGTAATATGTTTGTGGAATTATATTTATGTGCCCTTGTTATAGTATGGTAGTACCATACCTATGCAATTAACAACAAAGTTCAACAACCTCACTTTCACCATGGATGTTTTTTTTTTATTGACATGCTAATTCTGGCTACCTTTAGCCCCTTTCCTGCATGAAACATAATTTATCAGATAAAACAAAACAGGTTAATAACCTTTTTTGTTCACACGGTTATAATAACAAGGTGTTGTGTATTTCCACCAAAAATTATTAAATGTGATACATCTATTATTTCTTCAAAACATCTTTAGATCAACTTCCGCATTAAAAAATGCTTGCATGGAAACAAACAAAAACATCATTTGGCACCTGCGTAGAACCAACCAGCCAGCTTAACCCCTGCTAATACAATATAATTTTCTAGCTTTATAAGCATACTTTTTTTTTTGTTTAAAAAAACAAATATCTAATTACACCAATATTGTGTTTGTTGTAAAAACAGTTTGTGCAGATATAAGAATTATATTAAAAAACATTGTCAATTGTATGCCTATAAATTGTCCGTCCATGGCCCAATAATTTAGTGGTTGCTATTCTCACAGCAGCCATGTCAAAAGATTGTACTAAATCACCAGGGGATAGATTAACAGATCAATTTAAATGTTTAGTAGCGTCTGTTCCCATAGGACATCATAATGCTAAATACCTGTCTAATGAAATGGGTTTCACTGTGAGTAAGAAGTGTAAGATTGTACAAAGTGGTCCAATCTCACCATCTTAAGCAATTTAAACATTTTAATAAATTTCACAATTAAATAAAATTCTGCTTTTTAAAGTGTGCTTAGTCCAGCCCCAAAAGTAGAGGAAAAACAAACAAGTGATCTTCTGTTCAGTTGGGTCCTCAAAGTCATTGTGCTGCTGTAACTATGTATTTATTGAGTAAATCTTACAGCTTTACGGTGCACAGATTTTACACAATATTTAAGTAGACATATTATGTATGCTAAAATCTCATTAATATTTGGAAGTACAGCAAGAACAGCCCATCAGAGGGATAAAGAGTGCTTCTTATGCTGACCACCTCTCACTCACGAAGCAAAGATATGCACACAGGAAGTCATGCAGCTGGCTAGAACTCTATAATTACAAAGCAATGGAAAGACAGCGTAATTAATGACAGCTCAATGATCTCCTCCAGGACCATGTCACTCTACAGCACCCTCACCAGCTGCACAGCTCCGGCATTACTTGTGTTGTTGCCACTAAAAGGTATTCTTGGAAAACATCCACATTATGTAAATCAAATCTAATGGCATTACTTCGCTTTCCGAATCCACAGTTAACAATCCAATCCAATCATGGCCAGGGTGCGACACATCACACATGAGCCTTGACCGACCTTAACCTGCTCAGCCTTACTATCTACAGTACCTAAACTATGGCATGACCAACTGACCAATGAATTACCTAACCAGGTTTGGCTCTTGTTCTATTACATTACTTTAAATAATACATTGTAGATTTTCATTAGGTAGTTATAAAGAAAATACTTTGCAATATTCTACTTAATTAACATTAACTTGCACTGTAGTGACAATGGACACTGGATCCATTGAGGAATTTTTGTTCAAAATATTAGATTTTGTAATAGATTACAAAATCTAGACCTAGAACCTAGATTAACCTAGATTAATAATGAGAATATTTCAAAGTGAATGTGTTATGCTTTAATATATAACTAAGGTAATTTCAAGAGTATATGTTTTGAGTGATGAATAAGACAATGTAAAATGTGATAACGTGTAATAAACTGTATTTACATCCATGTGTTAATAAGTATACAATAATAATTATACAGCAATAAATAATTAATGCTGTGATATTAAACAATGTTTGACTGAATAAGTGACTACATGCACCATGTCCAGTTAAAAAATATAAATTCCTATGAAATAACAAATACTTTAGACTAAGGCCTCATGTCACATTGGAGGTGTGCCTGGAAGATCCACAATGCCAATAGGGATGTATTTAGATTGTTACCTATAACCTCAAGAAATACATTATATTTACATGTAATTACATTTAACATGTATCATGTACATTTGCAATTAATAATTCTATATAAATACATGCATAAAGTATTTAATGCATTCTACAACAAATTGTGCAAACAAAAAAGTTCCTGGTTGAAACAAATACTTTGTAATATTTTAGGATGTTTTAGACAGCGTCTTTCATTTACCCTTCTGTTATACTCCCAAGGACTAATGACCCATTTAGTAGACAGCCAATGATCTATGTGGATTTTAAGAGCCAATGACCTATCAGTTTACTAGCCAGAAAATGAAAAGAGACTAAGGAGTCTGGTTGAGGTCAGACTCAGCTATTGTGACAGTCATACCAATAGCCTGCAACAATATATTCTCTCTCCTTCTGTGAACTGGACAATTTTTACATTTTAAAATAATCACACTCACTCTATAGCACTCTATAGAGATTTAATTTGAATACATTTAATTGAAGTCATTACCTAACTAAAACTGAAGCTGCATCATTGAATGAGATGTAGTTCAAATACTTTTTGTACTATATGTTATCAGAATATTATTTTTAAATTGGTTAAGTGCAAGAACCATTGTATGCTAGTCAATGAGGCTAGTCAGTAACTATCAATACTATAGTTTTTTTTTTTTTTTATGAAGTGGTTCAACATTCTCAAAATCTTAACATACCAAATACCAGATACGTTCCATAGAAAAAAATCTAAATAATTAAATACTGAACCTTACCTCATACAAAAAAATGTATGACAGTTTTTCAATATCATCTTGACACGTCCGTTATATCCACAAAGAATGCGATAAAATTAACAACTAATATTATAATCCCCGGGTGTATCTTGCCTTGAGTGAATCATGCCAATTTGACATTATTGACCTCGCTATAATGTGACTTCTGTTGAGCTCGACTGCCAAAAATGTACTTATTAATATCTCACGCTTCTACCACTGATAGGGCATGTCAGTGTTAGTCCAGCATCCAGCTCCTGTGAAGTACGCCTTTCTTACTCCCTCCCACTTCTCCCCCTCTCTTGTTCCCATGTGCTCTGGCAATATATTTCAGCACAAAGCTAATCTGAAACTATGGGACTGCCAGTGTCTACAGCCTCCCTCCCTCCCTCCATATATATATATATATATATTTATTTTTTATTTATTTATTTTTTTTCCTATTTGTTCACCTCTGTCTTCTCTCACTAGAAAAAGCAATAGGAGTCAAAACATATTTTTTTGCAGTTGTTGGAATTATCAGCTCAAACGGTACTCTCAATGCACAACTACTACAGTACTGCTGTATATTGTTAATTTTAAACAAATACAGTATGTACTGTTTAAATGCTTAGATAATATACGACTTGGATTCTGTTCTGAATTTACTATGACCTTGGCCAATGACAAAATCCTATGAAAAACACTAAATGTGATACATATCCAGTGTCATTGTTCATCTTTGAATGTGAGCCAATACACTAAAATGTTTTTTTTCACAGTATGATCCAGCGGTCATTTATTATGCTGCTCTATGTGACATTGCTATGACAGATTAACTACCAATGCTAATTCATTACATTCTTTCAACGTTCAGCCTTGTGTCTTAAGTGCCTCCCTATATCTCATGATAAATAACACTTAAGACACAATTCACCTTGCTCCCCAGCTCTCCCCTTGATTTCAAACAGCCCGCATTTACATGGTCATCTCAACCAGCCCTTGCAAACCAATCATATTAATGGAGCCCGCTATAGCGACTAAACAAGGCCATAAAAAATGCTTAATTAAGAGTACAGATAGACTGCAGGTAGTACTCAGGAGAATGGGATTGTTTTATTATGACGAGTCTCTGCTGCTGTCTAAATGGACTACAGCACCAGACTAAATCTGTTACCCCCTAATATACAGTATATTGTGGATTCATTACACACAAAGTGAAATACTTCAAGCCTGTATTAGTTTTAATCTTGATGATTATGGTTTACGGCTCATGAAACCCTAAATTCAGTATCTCCGAAAATGTGAATATTATGAAATAGTGCAATATTGTAGACTCTAATCAGGTAATAAACTCAAAACACCTGCAAAGGTGCAATTATGGGCAAGACTTGACATGTCATGACATACAAACATAAAGTGAATACATTTCAGAAAAACATAACAGATTGGAAAAAATAATCAGAGGTGAAACTCAACCAATGTGTAAGACTTGCAGACATGTCTGTGTGTTATGAAACATGGCCTACCTCTCGGAGCTGAACTCGAACTTTATTGATGGCTTTCAACCAACGTACTCTGGATGGTGAGAATGGCAGAGGTCCCGCATCAGGGAACCTATGATGAATTGGATGCAAAGATTTTCTTGCTTTCTCAAATGTTTACACCCTGCACAAACAAACGGTACTCTTTTCTTTGGAACAAAACAGACAAACAAAAACAAACCTTAGAAGTTTAGCTGAGCTTTCTACTGGAATATCATTCTTCATTGAGCCATTTATGGCCCGGTCTACTTCCATGGAGAACCTACGGATTTCTTCCACTGCCGTAGAGTGCCCATTGGTGGGACGACGTGCATTGGAAGCGGGCTGGCCAGTGGTAGAAGGATGACATCCAGTGTTGTGGTAAGAGTGGAAGGACTCTTCGAGTTCTGATCCGCCAGCACTCTCTTGGCCAGCCTCACTAAGCTGGGAACTGGTCTGGCTCAAGTTCCCTGATGAGCCAAAGCGACTACTTTCCACTGGGCTAGATTGGTTGAGAGGCATGATGGGGAAATAATAACATGATGTTAGTATACTTTAGGTGGTTGGATTGGAATTATTAGGATCATAGATTAATAAAGAATTACAGTATTTGCAAATATTTCTTGAGCCCACTTGGTTCGTTAATAGGGTTAACACACGAAATAAAACGATCACGTTTTGCTTTATAAATTACGTCTACAATATACATTAGCATTTTTATTTTATACTTTAAAAAATGAAAGCAACTTGATAATTGGTAATTACATATTACATGCAGATACTATACTATTTGCAAACCATTTATATTTGCATTATGAACAGGAACAGGTGAAAATAATTGTGTACAAAAAGATGCTGGACTACACAAGGAAGTTTCATTATTAAATGATTAAATATTTTCTAAATATAAACAGTAATCAATTATTAATATGTTGTTTCATAATTGATCATTTTGTGTTAACATTCATGACTAGAAATTACCAGTAAGTAATTCTCTATGTTGAAGTTTGAATATTTTTGTAAATGTACACAATTAAGTTGTACTTTTAGGGATTGCAACACAATGAATAAACTTTAAGACATGGAAGAGTTCATTAGACAGAAATCCAAAATCAGATCTACATAATGTAATTATGTATGTTTATACTTCTAAAAGTTCAATTTTCCTTTAGTTGAACTTTATGGTAATGTTTTATTTGCCCAGTTAAGCAGTCAATGCCAATTTTCTCAAATTAAATGTTTACACAACCTTTAAGTTTTAACAGTTAACGTAATTTCATAATTATGTAAATTCTGTTGGAATTCTGATTTAGATGGATTTTAAACACAATAGGCAAAACATAAATGAATAATAAAATATATTCTAACATGAGGGATTGCAGATCTAGACAGGGAAGACCCAAACATGTCAATGCATTATAAATGGTACTTTAGGTGGCCATTTATTATGCTTTTACTAGCCTTTTTGCACTCAATAGATCCATTTTGGACAGGTTATCCAGCTGCATTCCAAAGGTAAGACCTGCAGAAGGGTTTGGTTCTACAAAACTGTTCTTTTCCTTTTGGGAAAGGAATGCTGAAGGATCTACTTCAGGAGCGGAGATGCAAATATTAGGGTTTACCACATCATCCAAGGAACCTAACGATTCCTTTTTCTGATCATGAGATCTTGCAATCTTTTCTACAGTTTGACCACTTGTGAGGTTGTCACAGGCAGATGACACAACTGGGGTAACTTGTGGTTTTGTGGGTTCAGTCTGCCAAGGAAAGCCCATCTTTTTGTTAATGAATGAAGTAGTAGCGATCTTTTCTGAAGTAGACCTTCCTTCTAAAATACTTGCAGATAATGTTTTGAATCCTGAAAACAGACCACCAAGTCCGTCTGTTTGAAGCCCTGATGAAGCACTAGAGGGTAATTTTGGTGTGGATGAAAGAAAGGATCCAATAGAAGTATCACTTGAAGCAGTCATGAAGCCAAACAGTGAATTGGTCTGAGGTGGCTCAGCAGTTTTGGGCAACTGATCGACATTAACAGTATATATTTCTGCAGATTTGGCTTCAGCTTCTTTTTTAATGACCATGGGCTTCTTGTGTATGATCTCTCCCTCAAAATGTGTATCTTTGCTTTCAGTGCTGTCTTTGCCTGTAGGTACTGTTGATGCAATACTGGGAATAGCTGTTACAGAAGTAACTGTAGCTAATGTATCTTCTGTTGGCTGTTTAGCTAACTGAACTTGCTGCTTAGCAGGTAGATCTGTAAGTAAACTTATATTTTCAGTATTGTCAGATATTTCTTTAACTAATGTGGTTTGTCCACTATCAATCTTAATTTCTAGATTAGGTGTTGTCTCAGTATATGGTTTTGACTGAGGTTGCTTAGGCGTTTGTCCCATGCCAGCAAATAAAGAGGATCCAGTTTGGTATGTCGCAGGCTGAGTATTGGCCCCACTAAACATTCTGCCAAGCATAGCGCTATTAGTCTGACCTGTTGCAGTTGAGGCAGCAGAACCAAACATCCCACCAAGTAATGATCCTCCAGTCTGAGGCCCTGTAGCAGACCCTACTCCAAATATACCACCCAATATCGACCCTCCAGAAGGAGGGACCGTACCTTGAGATGACGTTTGGGTAGCTCCGCCAAATATTTTTCCCAGCATTGATCCTGCTGTCTGAGAATCCCCTTTCCGAGTACCTTGAGCAGGACCAGTTCCTGGTTTGAATAGTGAGTACACAAAGCCTGAGACGGCATCTGCTGATGAATCTAACACAGATTTTTCTGGGTCAGGATGCTTCTGTGATACACCAATTGTTGAATGAGTTGCAGGTGTTACATCTTCAATTTTTGCTGGGATTTGATTCGGACCAGACTGATCACATACTAATGATTCCATTATAGATTGTTGGTTAGATTTGGCAGATTGCTGTGATGGTACAGGAATTTCAGCTTCTTTCAGTTGCATATAATTGCCTACATTAGGTAACTTATCAATTTCCTGACTTTCAACTACAACTGTCTTATCCTCTATTTTCAGAGATCTTATTTCATGATTTTGACCTGTACTGCCGGGCAGATTGAGTTCTGCGGCCTGGTTTTCAACTACAGAAGTAGCAGGAGAACCTGGTTCTGTCATTTGGCTATCAACACTGAGTTTCCATGGAGCCGTCGTGGTAGGTGATGCACCTCCAAACATTGAAAGCAGGCCCTTACCAGGTGTGTCTTTAGTGGCAGTGGCTCCATCCAATATATTGCCCAAGAGAGATCCACTGGACTGTAAAGTGGGTTCCTGAGAAGTAGACTCAAGCATACTCCCTAGTACTGAGCCACTACTTTGAGATGCTGCACTCTGAGCAGTAGAGAAACCAAACATTCCACCCAACATAGTATCTGCGGTCTGGGGTGCTGCAGATCCACCAAATATCCCACCCAAAATAGACCCAGCAGAGCCAACCGTATGGGAAGAGGATCCTCCGAATAAGCCTCCTAGCAATGTCCCTCCAGCCGGAGAGGTTGCTGGCTGTGGAGTAGATTTTCCAAACATACCAGCTGAGATTAAACCTCCAGTCTGAGGAGAGGACCCTCCAAACAAAGACAAACCTTTGACTGGTTCTGTGGGGGCTGGTGATGATATGGGTGCAGGACCTGCAGGTGTAGCCCTTGTCTGGTTTGCACTAGGCTCAGTGGAGGTTCCAGAAAGCATGGAAAGTAACCCTTTTCCAGCTCCATCTAAAATACGCCCCACCTGTGAGGCTGTAGCCTGTGAACTTGTATATGTAGGCAGCTGACATGAAGATGCTGGCTCTTTACGAGGGATGTATTTCTGATTTTCTGTTGATTCGATTTGCACAGTGGGACATTCATAATTCCTCTCCGGGAACCATCACCTTATCGTGGTGGAGAGGTTTGTGTGTCCCTATGATCCTGAGAGCTGTGTTGTCT
>JAODTR010013800.1:0-27294 GCA_025399935.1 Amblyopsis rosae
ATATATATATGCACATACATATATATAAATATATATATATATATATGTATATATGTGTGTGTGTGTGTATATATATATATGTGTATATGTATATATATATGTATATATATATATATATATATATATGTGTGTATATATGTGTATATATATATATGTGTATATATATATATATATATGTGTGTATATATATATATATGTGTGCGTGTGTATATATGAGTGTATATATTCCATTTTATATTGGTGTGAAATGCGTTTAGTGTTAAACATGTTGTCTTTGAACAGGATGAGAGGGATGCCTTCTACATCTGTGACTTGGGCGATGTGCTGAAGAAGCACCTGCGCTGGGCCAGATCCCTACCACGCGTGACCCCATTTTATGCTGTCAAATGCAATGACAGCCATGCTGTTGTTATGACACTGGCTTCTCTTGGGGCAGGCTTTGACTGTGCAAGCAAGGTGTGTATTACAGCTAGTCATACTTGTTTAAACAGCAGCTTGTAGTCTCCATAGCATATTAGAGTTTGACGCATCCGTTTAAATGTTGTTTGCTTTCCCATTACTTTCTGTTCTGACTGTTCATGTTTGAACTTCAATTCAGATGGAAATCCAGATGGTCCAGTCTCTGGGAGTGGATGCCAGCAGAATCATCTATGCCAACCCCTGCAAGCAAGTGTCTCAGATCAAGTACGCCTCTGCTCATGGGGTCCAGATGATGACCTTCGACAGTGAAGTGGAGCTGATGAAGGTGGCCCGCTGCCATGAAAATGCCAAGTAAGAGACTGTCAAACTACAAGGGTCATTTGTTCTCATTCCGGTGACATTCAAGGTACCCTTTAACTTTCCTGTAACAAAGTATCCTTTTGTGTCCAGGTTGGTGCTGCGAATCGCTACAGATGACTCCAAGGCAGTGTGCCGTTTGAGTGTGAAATTTGGAGCCACTCTCAAGGCATGCAAGGGGCTCCTTGAGCGGGCCAAGGAACTAGGGCTGGATGTGATTGGTGTCAGCTTCCATGTCGGCAGTGGCTGCACAGACTCAGACACCTACACTCAGGCCATCTGCGATTCCCGCTGTGTCTTTGATATGGGGGTGAGTACAACACAGTAACCTAATCTGTTGAACGTAACCCTCAAATTAGCTTTACTGACGTCCTCCTATTCTTCTGCGCTTTCTAGGCTGAGCTGGGATTCAACATGAACCTGCTGGATATTGGAGGTGGATTCCCCGGATCAGATGATGCTAAACTCAAATTTGAAGAGGTACCGCCTCACTAATTTAGTGTAGCATGCTAAAATGCATATCATGTCATCACATTCCTGCTGATTTTATATGATTATTTTTTTATTTATATGAAGAAAAACAACAGACGTGTTTTGCCAGACGTTTTGTAGATTTAGTGGTAGAAGGGCTAAAGATTCAGCACGTGTAAATGCATAGCAAGACATTGGTTAATGACTTTTTTGAAAACCAGATCACAGCAGTAATCAACCCAGCCCTGGACAAGTACTTTCCATTTGACTGTGGTGTGAAGATCATTGCTGAGCCTGGACGCTACTATGTGGCCTCTGCGTACACGCTGGCGGTCAACATTATTGCCAAGAAAGTTATCATGAATGAGCAGTCTGCCTCTGAAGGTAAGAACAACATAAATGTTTTTAAAATGCATTATGAATGACCTGTATGTAATTATGTGCTAACATTTCTCCCGCTCCTTGGCTGTATTCACTGATTCAGAGGAAGATGATGGTGCCAATGATAGGACCCTGATGTACTACGTCAACGACGGGGTGTACGGCTCTTTCAATTGTATCCTGTACGACCATGCTCACTGCCTGCCTATACTTCACAAGGCAAGCTAAATCCAGAGTTGGCCACCACATTCACCCAGGACCAAATCCGAGCGTTCGCTAACAGCAAACCTCTTGTGTTTTATTCAAGCAGAAGCCTAAGCCAGATGAGGTCATGTACACTTGCAGTATCTGGGGTCCAACGTGCGACGGTCTAGATCGCATTGCCGAACAGTGTCACCTGCCGGACATGCAAGTGGGCGACTGGCTTCTGTTTGAGAACATGGGGGCTTACACAGTGGCTGCCTCCTCTACCTTCAATGGCTTCCAAAAGCCCGACATTCATTATGTCATGTCCCGCCCTGCCTGGTGAGTATAGGATGTAGAAGACCACTTAGGAGGTGAAATGTTGTGACTTGGTGAGTATGTAACATTGTAGTAATAAAGGTGTCTTTTGTGTTGTTCCAGGCAACAGGTCCAGCAAATCTGTGCCCAGGGCTTGCCCACAAGTGTCGAGGAGTCATGCCAGGCTGCAGTGCCAACCTGCTGTGGCCGGGAGAGCACCTTGGAGTTGCCCTCAAAGTCATGCCAGGCACACGTGGCCTAACCACGCACAGCACCATATTCCACGTCAGCGTCCTGGGTCATTTATGATTTTACTTAAGTGTCCCTTATGTTTTTTGTTTTCCACAAAATGTACACTTACTTTTGAAAAGGCCAGATATGTGTTAAGTTAGTGGAGGAGGGGTGTTGGTGCACACATTTCTCTGTTCTGTGTGGAACCTGGGGATCCAGGCTGAATCACGCTTTTGGGTGTCTCTGTGGGTTCAAGACATGGCAACTGTTTACTGATGCAACCTGATTTTTCTTTGTGATGATTATGAGGGATAGGTATACAGTGAACAAACATAGGGCTATGTAGAATAGATGGATCTATCCATGTTCAGTGCAGGATAAATTACTGTTAGACCAACCTGAATGTGAAGTCTTCATTTAAAATCTTATAAATTTTTACCACTCACCAAATGCTGTTGCCTCAAGGTGGTGTACAGCTGAGGTGTTAACTAATTAAAATGAAGTATAATTTGGGTGGACTTGACCATAAAAATGCAGCTAATACAAAGCCCTGTTACAGCTATATTCACAACGCTATCTGACTCTCAAAGAGGTGGTTAGGAGGGTGAGTTGTTTCCTCAGGAATGGCTGCTACATTTATATTTGTCTGTGATCTCAGTTCTCTACAGAACCCTGTAAAAGAGTACAGGGACTCAAAAACAAAAGGTCCCCCTCCTCTACACTTATTTCTGTTCACATATTATGTTTCTATTATAGATGGCACTTTTACTTGTTGAAAGAAATGACACGATGACTAACTATACATATAAATTTGGACACGAAAGAGATGGGATCGCACATTTATATCGCTTTCCTATGGAAACTTTTTTAACAAATCTTTTGTATTTTTTTTTATATATAAATAAAAGCATTAGGTGCAGAGCCAACTTGTGTTTTATTATACATATTTTGGTACAGTGCATGTCATTTGTATATGGTGTCGTAATATCTGGTAGATAATACATTACAATGACCATTCTGCCATCTACTGTCAGAAAATAAAATGGGGAAATGTATATGTGGGGAAAAATTGAATGATACCATTATTAGTATTAGGACAAAAGTACACATCATTTTGCAAACAGGTTATGACATTAAGAAAGAATAATGCACACGCAGTAACCCTATGATGCAACTGCTTTGCCTTTCCGCTCATAGTGCTGCTTGATGTAATCAGCAATGGCTTTCTCATTATTAAGCTCTCTATGAAACACCATTATATAGCATTTGGGAACCAGATGACAACAAAGTATGCTGTAACTTGATACAAGAATGGCTGCTGCTTCAATTGCCAATGAATATATCCCAACTACATAGAGGTAGATGGGGATAAAGATGATCCACACAGTCAAATATAGCAACATACTGATAGTAACCCAACTAGCATTCTTGTACAGATCTGGCAATTGTTTCCCTTTAAAAGCAAACAGGAAGCATCCTGTAGACAACAAAGCATTGTAGCATAGCATGGCAATGAACATGCTCTTAGTGCCTATGGTGCAGGACATTAAGATGGTGGTAGGATAAGTTATATCTTTATTCAGGAGAGGTGGGCCACGTGTCAGCCACAAAACACATAAAGTCACCTGGAGCCCAAATAAGAAAGCCACCACAGCAACAGGCTTGTTCAGCCTTTTGAGATGGCCTCCTTGCCACTGGCTAAAGTTGAAGCCCACAAGGATCTGTAGAAGGTTGGCCAGAATGCAAGAGACACAGAGGGTAAACGCCATGCCAAATAATGGCAAGCCTAACATGCAGGAATTACATGTGGGCTTTTCTGTGAACATGAATATAAGGCAGAAACAGAGGAGCAGAGAAAAAAGCTCCAGGAAGGACAGATAGCCTCCAACTGCCTTCACGATGGGAGTTCTTCGGTTGATGGTGAAGAAAATAGTCACCACAATGGTGACGGCAATACCCATGATGGTAAAGGTTGTCAGAACAATGACAAAAGGATTTGAGGGTTCGAGGAATTCCAATGTTTTATTCAAACAAATGTCCCTCTCTGGCGGTGTGTATTGATAATTAGCACATGGCTTACATGCATCACCTGCAGGAATTAAAAAGAAATGTTAAATCCATTAGAATAGTTAGTGAGCCTTGGAGCCTGAAATGGTATACTTTAAGTATTATAATACTAGGGAATCCTTGTAGATTATAATTTTGTTTGATAGGGACAAACTTTAATATTGGAAACCAAACTACATTTAGAATAACACTATTTATTAATTAAACATTATTAATGTCAAATTCCACTATTTAAAAAGAGATTCAACTTAAACATTTCACCTGAAATGTATTTTACTGTCGTCAACCATGTGGTAATCTAAATTAGTTTAATTAAATTCCCCTTTTGGAGGAGGTATTTTTTTGGGAATGAGCCTAAGTATTGTTTGAAGGCATTTTAAAAGAGATTACAATTAAACACTTACCATTGCCATTAGATGCAAAACCATTTTCACATGGATTACATATTTTACAGCACTGGCTCTGTTTTAGGATTAACTCTTCTCCAGGTGCACAAGATTTAAAGCAACCATATGCAGTTTTCTGTAAACACACAACAGAATAACACTTTTCAGATATTTGAGAGATTTTGTTTGAACATAAACAGTTCAATTAATATAACACTTTGAAATCACCGTCAAATTTCGCATTTTTGTAATGAGATCAATTGGGAGTGTAATTTGATCAGGCTGAAAAAACTCTCCAATAGGTACAATTTGGTTGTCAGACATTCCAATATACAATGTCATATCCAATGTTTGGATTTCCATTTTCATCAAAGAATATCTGTGTCATGTTGTATGTGAAATTAACTTGTCTAATTTCACCGAGAAGCTGAAAAGACAAAAATATATTAAAATGACACAGTGAGCAAATCATGTTGGCCTATTAGGCTATGCAATAAACAAAAAATTAAAACCACACTGCTATTTACCACACAAGTAAAACACTGACAAAAACACTTTATTTTAGCGACACAAAATATCTGTGATGACGATTATATTTTCCGATAACTCATATCTTGTTTGACAACTTTACTTTACCTCCGCAGGTGTGAAATTGGCATTACGTTTACAGGTGTTGCTGTCACACTTCAGCAAGTTTTTCAGTCCTTCAGCAATAACTTTAACAGCTATGTAGATGTATGACTCATCCAGGTCAATAAACCCCAACATACACTCTGGATCCAAGCATGTAATATTTTTCAATGAGCATTCCTTTTTATCCATCATTGAGTGGGTGGGACAGCGAGGATATGGGATCCACTGTTGCTGCTGCAGGATGTCCAATGACTTATTGACAGCTGAGGTGACATAATCTTCAAATCCAGGCACATGACTGTACTTGGGTATAAATCCATAGACCTGTCCAATGTATTGAATACCGTTAATCTCTTGGATGGTTTGAGATTGAGACCATGTATCACTTGCAATCCATGTTTTGTTGAGTTTCTTCTGAATGGCTTCATTTATAATAATTTGAACATTGTCCTCATTAGTAAAAAGTATTATAGCCTCAGCATCTGACTTCTCGATATCTCCCATCAGTTTAACCATTTCATTTTCAGGATTAGTTCTAAAGTCGTCAGGCAAGATCACCTGGATGTCAATGCCAATGTGTTTTTTGTTGAAAATGTCAATTAGGCTTTCAGCACCATACAGGCCATATTCGTCGTTGCTTCCCACAACACCCACTGTTTGCCAGTTAAATGTTGCTGCCAGCTCAGCAATGGCTTTAGTCTGATATACGTCACTAGAGACTGTTCGCAGAAATGTGGGAAATTTTGCCTTACTACTGAGTAACTGACTTGTGGATCCATAGTTTATCTAAATTGATCAGAAGAAGAGGAAAGGTTATTAGCCTTTCACTTAACTTTAATTTATAATGGTTAATGAGAAAATGCTGTATATATTGACATTTTTATTTGAGTAGCCTACATTGGAATTTCATTGGCATGAGCCTTTATTAGGATTTATAATCTATGGATGCTTGTACTTTATTCAACTTCAATACATGTATTCTATTATTATGTTTAATGTTACATAATGCTACATTATCAGTATCAATAGAGAATATAACACATACCTGGGTAACTGACGGTAGAGAAAATAAGCGAGCAACATCAACGGACACTTCTGAAGCTCTCCCGCCTATCACTACTTTAGCGTATGGATCAGATGTTAAATTACAAGAGTCTTGTCTGTCCTTCAATAGCTGTAGTGATGCTCTCAAGGCCAATGTAACATCTCCACAGGTGTCATATATATCATAACCAATGGTCAGATTATGTAACATTTTCGGGGTTTGCTGGTTAATCTCTTGAATGGCAAATATCATCATTTGAGTTGCCAGAAACATTTGGATATCGTAACTACGTTGAGAAAAGAAAGAGTTAAAGATACTGATATTTTCTCATACTTTGTTGTTAGCAATATACTGTGCATGTTTAAGATATGATCTTTAATTTTCTAGTGTCATACTCACTTAGAGCAGGTAGCAGGCCCGGTTAGGTTGGATCTGATAGCTTTTGAATAAACTGGGAAAAGCCCACCTATAATGATGTCACAGGGACCATATATATGTCGAGGATCCTCTTCAGCTAAAAAATAGCAAAAGTGACATGCAACTGTAAAACATAATGTAAACTTCCACATTGTAGAAACACTGCAGCACACAGAAATGTAATGCATGTTAGTCCTGCTGCAGTTAATGGAGAAGTACTGTTCCAAAGAAGATTTTGTCTGATAAGGGAAGCTGGCCCTACAATGAAGACAGTCATGCAGGTATTTGCATGATCAGATTTTGATGCAAGATACATAAATTAAACTTTGACACTGAAAGCCCATTTATATCGCTATGGGGAGAAATGCAACTAACCCATCTCATCAGAGCTACTACTGGCTTCCCATCATAATCATCAAGCAATGGTCAGAGTCACTCAGCTCAATCTCGGCACCGGTCTTGGCACCGCAACAGTGGTTGCATGGGAATGAGCTTAGAGGTTGCATAACATTATAATTTACCTATATCTGTATAAGTGTATAGTAAAAGTGTATGGTTTTCTATTGTGCTCTTCATTTACATAAGTAACTAAGAACATAATGGAATGTTAAGTGGCCATAAAGAGTGGCAGATAACATACTAACATAATACGTTTAGGAGTAAGCCGTGCTACACACACAGTCAATCTGAGAGCTGAGAACAATGATCAATATTCTAGTCATGGCGGTGTTTCTTATATTCTCGGTCTTTGTAAAGTGAAAGGCATTTAAAAAATCTCCCTGCTGTGACTCAGTAGCAGGAGATGGCTCATTGGCACATGTGGTTTATGCCCACTGCCAGGCACATTCCTCTGCTTGACATCATAGACTGCTTGACACTTACCATGTGAGGCAGCCTAGCCTAGCCTAGCAAGATATGCATTTGTGGCCAAGCCACCAGTAGCCTGGACCAATAAGTAACTTATGGTTCATCCAATTATTTTTTCAAAGTGCCTGCCCCTTTTCAGTTCCCAAGGACGACTTGCCAGATGGTTCTGTGTAACAAATTATCTATTTGCACCTTCCATGCTTATCAGGCCCTGGCTATAACCAGCCAGATATGGACTTTACTAGTATGCAGTTGCTTAGAACCGCCACAAGAGGTCATAATTACTTTACTGTAGGCCGGCTGCCATTCAAGAGCTACAATAGGCCTAAATGGTACCTAACAGCATTTAGACCTTTGACACTCATCTATGCCTATAAAGGTTCGTTATGCTATATGGCGGTACAATGTTTGATGATTAATCATGTGCCAAAAAAGGTCTAATCTCACATTGTGTCTTTGTCTACATAAAAAATTAAAAGTATAATTATGAAACAGAAAAAAAGAAATGAAAAAGAAAATATTATAAATAAATACATTTATTTTTTATTGATAACAGCTCATTCATTCTAGGAAATGTAGCCTATGACTTGTCAAGTCCCGTGATTGATTGGATCGCTGACTTGTTTCATCCCCACCACGCCCCTTGGCATGTGGGGCTATATATCCTACACCAGCATCCAGAACAGAGAGAGAAGAGAAATCAAATTGTACATCCAAAATGAATGTATTATTCGGCGGACTCGTGTGTTTCTTTGCCGCCCTGACGCCGAGGACACTAGGAACGAACCCACATTATGGATTCTATCAACGCCAAAGACATGCAGTTGGTCCTTCACAGCTGCTACAACCTCAGGTGTCTCCCAGAGTCCATAAGAACTTTAAAGATACAAAATTGACTCGACAAACCTTTGTCGATGCCCGTGAAACTTCCCAAGGTCATCGTGTTCACGGTTTTCAGCAGGGAGGTCGACCCGTTGTGCAAGCTGAGCGACAAGGTGTCAGCAACCACCTGTCACAGAATATACCCAGATCTGACTCTGAAGGTTGGTAAATAGTTAACATAACATCATATAATCATTCACATGATTAAGGGCCCGCTGTGTTGTAATTTGTATTTGTATTATTTGTATTTGTATATTTTACGTTTGCTGATTAAAAATGTCTAAGGCTATATATGGTCCGGTCAGCTATAGGCTATACCTCCTGAGTGCCTAAACCAGCCGATATACGCAATTATTAAGATGCACAAATGTCTTCAATAAAATAGCCTAGTCTCATATTGTAGGTACTGTTTTCTTTTTTCCTTCTTGGCGAATTTTACCCAAATAAACATTTTCGTTTTACAACGTATTCCCTTTAGAGAGATACCAGTAAATGTGTTTATTACAAACTGTGATGGCAGGAGACCTACCATGTCAACCGGTTCTAGGCCCTATATTGCCCACTAAAAGCTTTGAGGTTGTGGGAGAGGGGATGCTGTTTGCTATTCATTATTTTACAGCTAATTAACAGTTAACAATTCATTGTATTTTAATATAATTTGTTAACAGTCGTCACATTTTCTTTTAACTCGCAGCAATAAGATCAAACTGCAGAAATCGGCCCATAGATCTGGTGTTTATCATAGACAGCTCTCGCAGTGTGCGTCCTGCAGAGTTTGAGAAAGCCAAGGAGTTCCTGCAAGACATGGTGAACAGCTTGGAGATCGGCTCTGCGGCCACCCGCGTGGCCCTCGTCAACTACGCCAGCACAGTGCAGATTGAGTTCACGCTGAATACCTACTTTGACAAGTCCTCCCTGAGGCAGGCGCTGGCCCGCATGGAGCCTCTCGCCTCAGGCACCATGACAGGCCTGGCCATTAAGACTGCCATGGAGAAAGCCTTCACCCAGGAGTCAGGGGCCCGCCCTGGCTCCATGAATATAGCCAAGGTGGCCATCATAGTGACTGACGGCAGGCCCCAGGACAAGGTGGATGATGTAGCGGCGGCAGCGCGTGCGTCGGGGGTGGAGATCTACGCAGTCGGTGTGGACCGCGCCGACATGGAGTCTCTGCGCCTGATGGCCAGCCAGCCGCTGGACGAACACGTCTTCTATGTGGAGAAATTCGGTGTCATAGAGAAGCTAACTTCCAAATTTAGGGAAACCCTGTGTGGTAAGGATGGCGAGGGGAGTGCGGCTATCCCCTTAGATCACAAGTATGGACTAGACCAAGTGGTTGCAAATGGCGCTAATGGAGTAAATAGAGGAACGTCCGGTATGTCAGCTCCATCTTCCTAAGTCTGGCTGTGATTGTGTGGGCAGTACCATAGAAGGTGTCCAGTCCTCTTCTGTAAAGTTAAAACCAGTACAAAAAGGTTGGGAGTTAAAAGAGGATTCCATACCTCCAGCTATCCAGAATGTGGTTGTTATATTGTTGTAATTACGTATAACATGGCATAGCACTACTAAGCATATTAAAGACGAAGGCAGTGGCTTGATCACATGCTAAACAGTGTAGAGGGAGTTTCTTTTTAGATTATTGGTACTTTAAAATGGTTGAAACCCAACATGGTGCTGCCTCTGCTTTTACATGGAAGGCTTGGCTCGTTGCCCTCTTGCCCTGCACTTTGCAGCTTATGCTTGTGCTTGTGCATAGTGCTCTAATGAGCTGCCTAGGGTAGCCATTCAATCCCCATAACCCGTTGTTGGAATAGCTATAGTGTATAGGTAATAGCTAATAGTGTCAGGGAGTGGAATTAGCTAGTATGAGCAATTTGGTTAAATGGAATGTATGTCTTCAATTTCAAATGTTTTGAAGAAAAACATTTTATCAAATGCAAGATATAGGAAATACTCTGACTCTGTTTTAAAGACATTTTTATAATTTGATATGACAAGAGTTGCTATTCATTTTGTTTTTATAAATTTGCCCTTTTAACTGATTGTTATTGAGTTTCACACTGAAAGAAGAGAATTAATAACATGCTTAAGCTTGATTGCAAAAACTCATACACATGGAATATGGTACATAGAATATTTATTTCCATTTGGCATAAAATAGTATTATCTCTGTGCATCAGTCTGCTGGAAGGCTGTTTTTTTTATTTCTCACAATTAATTATTGCATGTTGAGACCTAATCATATCACTAATATTTATAACCGTTAATTCATAATTAATTAATTAATTAATTAATTGTGTCATCGTAAAACTAAGCCAATCAGACAAGGGAGTGTCTTTTTTCAGGTTTGGATGCATGTGCCGTTGGACACAAATGCCAGCATGTCTGTGTCACCAGTGGAAACTCATACTTCTGCAAATGCCGTGCAGGCTATGTCTTGAACATAGACGAGAAGACATGCTCGCGTAAGAACTTTGCTTTTGTGGTTCTTTTTGACATGTTAGCTATTTTCATAATTTAAGGCATGTATAATACAGCTGTGCTTATTTAGAATGAGCTGATGGCATACAAGGCATTGGGGTTCCATGAAACCACAGTGCGTCCACGACAAAAGCATTTTTGCGTGAGTGTCTTCTTCCAGGTTCAGATGCATGTTCCCGCGGACACGACTGCCAGCATATTTGTGTTAACAATAGAGACTAATTCATGTGCCAATGTAGATCAGGATACGTGTTGAACACAGACCATAAGACATGCTCACGTAAGAATCTCATATTTTAATATATTCTCCATCTCAATGTCTCTTTATTATTAATGATAATAACAATAATCTTTATTTATGTATCACTTTTCATACAGAATTGCAGTTCAAAGTGCTTTACAGAGAGAGAATACTGTACACTAGATGTGCTTCCCAAAAACAAATACAGAAATACAGAGAAAAACATTAATACAAATGGTTAAAGGAATCAGATAAAAAAAAAAAAAAAAAAAAGAATAATTTATAACAGGTGCGTAAAGGAATACAATAAAGATCTAGGTTTGTCTTATGTCGAATGCCGACAACCAACCAGAGCTTCTTGAGTGGGACTGATGTGGGAGAGGAAAAGGCAGGATAGGGTTGGGGTTAAGGTCATTTACATCTTAAGAGTTAAAGGCTGTAAAGCTGGACAGGCTATGGCTGGGACGATGGTGGCATGGTGCAACAGCAGTGGCAAACAAAGTGTAGCTTGAGTGGATGTAAGGATGCCCTTATATAAACCTCCTTGGTGTATGAAGAAGGTTATATATAGGTACAGAAGATCAGCTGGGGTTGCTGTATATGACATATACATATATATTTCCTAAAGTAGCACAATAAGCTTCATTAAATGTAGGAGTGTCTTTTTCTAGGTGTGGATGCATGTGCGATGGGACACAGCTGCCAACAGATTTGTGTGAACAGCGGCAACTCATACACTTGCCAGTGTCGAGAAGGATATGTGTTGAATGCAGACAAGAGAACATGCTCACGTAAGACATAACAATACATTTTTATTAACGCATTTGTAAGGGAAAGAAATTACCCTGAAACGTAATGACACAGCAAGAGGTTAAAGGCACTTCCAGATGTGTGTGGTGGATAGTTGTATCTTTTATAGTTTAAGAATTGTGCAGTTTAAAGCACATTTAAGGGAGTCAGTAAGGTTACTAATACTATTTTCTTTTAAGGTTTAAATGCATGTTCGATGGGACACAGCTGCCAGCACATTTGTGTTAACAATGACAAGTCATACATGTGCCAGTGTCGAGAAGGATATGTGTTGAACGCAGACCTGAGAACATGCTCACGTAAGAACCTCAAGTCTTTAAGAGACTGTCTAGATCTTGATGCCCCTGTCCCTGGCACAAACATAGGGGTGGATGTTGACCTATTTAAGGCAGGCACCATTCAACTGTAACTGTTATAGAGTGTGACATTTAGATATACAGACTTGTTAAAATAACTGATCAATAGAAGGATCATTGACAAGCCAAGAGTACATTTACTGTTAAAGTCACATTTTGGAGTATATTATTTTCAGGTTCAGATGCATGTGCAGTGGGACACAAATGTCAACACATCTGTGTCAACAATGACAGTTCATACATGTGCCAGTGTCAGGAGGGATATGTGTTAAATGCAGACCAGAGAACATGCTCACGTAAGAACCTTTTCAATAGCTGTCTGCTCTATGCCCATGCAGTGCTGCTGGCATACACACACAGCTTATGCTGTGCTGAGCTTGCTTCTTACAGCTCATTATGTCTTAGTTTAGTTTTTAACGATTCATTCTTTGAATGTGTTCATGTCATTGTGTTCTTCGGGGGTGTTTAGCTGATGAATCGTCACTTTAATAATGATAACCACTGGTACACAGTAGTCAAAATTCTGCAGTGCAGTGCGCTGTGTCCAGCCATAGGCTGACTACAAGCCAGAGCTCTTTGATTTGGACTGTTGTGTGTGTGGGAGAGGGCAGGATAGGGATGGGGCTAGGGTCATTTACTCCCAGGTGTACGTTTGTAGATTAAATCCCAAATATGCCCAACCTACCTGTAAGCATAATTGAGCACGATATCTAACCGTTAAAAGTGAAATCAGTGTAATCGGTCTGTAAGTCTTGTTGGATAGAAACATCTGCTAAATGATTTCAATTGTCTTATTTCAGCATCGGATGCATGTTCGATGGGACACAGCTGCCAGCACACTTGTGTCAACAATGACAAGTCATACATGTGCCAGTGTCGAGAAGGATATGTGTTAAACGCAGACCTGAGAACATGCTCACGTAAGAACCTCAAGTCTTTCCAGCATATTGTCTCTATGTTCTGATGCACTGTCCATGTCATACATAATGGTTCTTCTGACAAACTGTTGTACTGCGTTGTGTGGGAGACTGGGACAGATGCAGACCGAGCCATGGGGAACATGGCCATCCATGGCTTGTATATAAAAAAGCCCTTTGCTTATGGTGGCATATGGAATGATTCATACGTTTCAGACAGGAAAAACTCTTATCCTAAAATGTCATCTTTTACAATACAAATGGTAACAATGTGAAGTTTGCACCAAATATAGGTAGTGTAAGGAGTGAGGCAGTTTGAATAAATATGACTGAGGTATGATGTTGCCTATGCCACATACACATGTCTCTGGTCCTTAAGTGCAACAACATCCGTTAGATGTGACTGTCTCTTTTCAGGTTTGAACGCATGTCCAATTGGACACAACTGCCAGCACGTTTGCGTCATCAGTGGTAGTTCATACATGTGCCAGTGTCGAGAGGGACATGTGCTGAATGCAGACCAGAGAACATGCTCACGTAAGAACATCAGTCTTTTTACAGTTGTCCACAAATGAACACGGGGAGATAAGCCAAGTATTCCATAGCCGACCAGAAGAGAGCCCTGATAAGTCCTGACAGTGAATGTTATCTTCAGAGATAAAGACTGAAAACGAATCCGAGGGCAGGCTATGCCTGGGATGGTGGTGGCATGGTTTTAGCCACAACAGCAGTGGAAAGTGAAGAGAAGAGTGGATGTACAGTAAGATTATGCCCTTATATAAACCTCTGGTGTATGAAGGAGGTTAGATGTAGGTAGAGAAGACCAGCTGGGGGGTTTTTCACTGTGGTTGCTGTATATGACTGTATTTCCTAAAGTAGCACAATAAGCCTCATTAAATGTAGGAGTGTCTTTTTCTAGGTGTGGATGCATGTGCCGTGGGACACAGCTGCCAACAGATTTGTGTGAGCAGTGGCAACTCATACATGTGCCAGTGTCGAGAAGGATATGTGTTGAACGCAGACAAGAGAACATGCTCACGTAAGAACCTCAAGTCTTTCTAGATCTTGATGCCTCTGTCCCTGGCACAAACATATAGGGGAAATGTGGTCCTAATTAAGTACATTTCCAAAACTCACCCAGTCCCAAATTGGTTCATTTTGAGTCAGACTTCCATAATCATAAGTTAATTAAAACAGTGCAACACTTAAACATCCATTTTCAGTCTATAGACATTGAACACAATGCTATAAAGATTAACACAATTGTCTCCAAATCAGTCCCTTTGGACTGAGTGACTTTTGGAATACGCGCCTCAATTGGTTTAAGGCAGTCACGATTCAACTGTAACTGTTATAGAGTGTGACATTTAGATTTACAGATTGTTAAAATAACTGATCAATAGAAGGATCATTGACAACCAAGAGTACATTTACTGTTAATGTCACATTTTGGAGCATCTTTCTTTCAGGTTCAGATGCATGTGCAGTGGGACACAAATGTCAACAAATCTGTGTCAACAATGACAGTTCATACATGTGCCAGTGTCGCGAGGGATATGTGTTAAATGCAGACCAGAGAACATGCTCACGTAAGAACCTTTTTAATAGCTGTCTGCTCTATGCCCATGCAGAGATGCTGGCATACACACACAGCTTATGCTATGCTGAGCTTGCCTCTGGAATGCTGCTTACAGCTAGCATGACCCTACATCCCAATCAGAGTTCAAGCTACCTCAAGAACAGCACAGGAGCTCTGCATGCACGCCACTTATATTTAGTGTTGTCTTAAGCAAATGAGCCCTAGTTGCATATAGGTACAATCAGAGCCATGCAGAGAGTCACGCCAATGGACGTTCAACATTTTCAATGGCTACATGGTTGACAGAGATGCAAAACAGTTCCAGGAAGTGCTTGGTGGGAAATTTGATCGACTGAAATTGATTGAAATTGACTGTGTGACTCGCCCTTGCTAGCATAATCAGGCTCACTCATTGCCATTGTTGGTCAGTTCACACTAGAATCTTATACGTGCCACTTGCAGCACTTGACTTGATTAAGTCAGATGTCAAGTTCCAGGCTCAATTGAATATATAAGCTTCATTAAATGTGTCATATAATCTTAATTGTCTTTTTCTAGGTGTGGATGCATGTGCCATGGGACACAGCTGCCAACAGATTTGTGTGAACAGTGGCAACTCATACATGTGCCAGTGTCGAGAAGGATATTCGTTGAATGCAGACAAGAGAACATGCTCACGTAAGACATAATACATTTTTATCAATGCATTTGTAAGGGAAATAAATGACCCTGAAACGTAATGACACAGCAAGAAATGAAAGGCACCAGCTGTGTGTGGTGGATAGTTTACGAATTGTGCAGTTATAAGCAAATTTAAGGGAGTCAGTAAGGTTACTAATACTATTTTCTTTTAAGGTTTAGATGCATGTTCATTGGGACACAGCTGCCAGCACATTTGTGTCAACAATGACAAGTCATACATGTGCCAGTGTCAAGATGGATATGTGTTGAACGCAGACCTGAGAACATGCTCACGTAAGAACCTCAAGTCTTTCCAGCATATTGTCTCTATGTTCTGATGCACTGTCCATGTCATACATAATGGTTCTTCTGACAAACTGTTGTACTGCGTTGTGTGGGAGACTGGGACAGATGCAGACCGAGCCATGGGGAACATGGCCATCCATGGCTTGTATATAAAAAAGCCCTTTGCTTATGGTGGCATATGGAATGATTCATACATTATGTTTCAGACAGAAAACACTCAAATGTGCTGAGGGGTTGTGGGGAGGGGTAGAGAATATTGACCAAATGATCAAAGTGCCACCAACTCTACACTTATGTGAGTGGCCTGTTCTTTCGAAATTTCAAACCAACATTGATTTGTTTTATTTTTATTATTTTTTTAGTTTCAGTTTCCATATACAAATCGAGGAGTGTCCCTTCAAATTAGCTTTTTTTTGTTTATGTGCCTAAGATATTGTTGGATTGTTATAATTAGTTTAGAACAGTGTGGCTCTGCCTCAATGAGTGGAGGTATCAGGCAGTGTGAAGGTTGTTTTTATGCACATGCCTTTGAGTTCTAGCAGCCCGCTTCACAAAATAAGGTTTTGTCAGTTTGGATAGAAGGACTGATCATTCCTAATGTAACTGGAGGACATATGTTGAAAGATGAAAGACACAGCACAGTGGTGTGGACAGTCTCAAGTTTCAGACCATATTAGGCTATTCATGGATATTCATGGTGAGCTGACAGTATTTCTTAAACGTAATGTTTTTTAAATTATGGGCTGATAATGTGTTATTGTAAATAAGGAGAATAATGGTTGATGACATCTTTCCTTGATGTTGTTTTTTTTGCATTCACCAGGTTTCAAGATGTCTGCAGAGCAAATTGAGGACCAGAGATTGATGTTAAAATTAACATACATTTAATTGACCAGCTAAAGATTGTCCTCTTATTTGAGTCATGCATGTAGCATTTTCAATATACTGTATGTTGAGTGTTTATATGTTGAATATATATGAATTGTATCATAACAGAATGAGATGTTCATTGATTTGTCCTAAAACTAACAACAATTCCCCAATTTGTGTTCTCGTGCAATATTGAGTTACTACGTATAGTTCTAAACTTGGCGTTGAATCTTATTGTCTTGAAGTTGGATTCTTCCTCTTGCTTTGTCTTTCTTAATCTGTTCTAAATAGTTTGTGTGATCACTGGTTTGTTATAGTGATTGTTATGATTATTATATAGTTTGAAGTGATTGAACAATAATGTATTATATACTAATCAAAAATCTGAAACTGTCATTATGATTACACAAAGAAATATGATAACTAATCTGGTGTATAATGTAAAATATATGTACTGTACACCATAGTGCTGGAACACATTACACTTTTTGTGTTCAGAATTAGTTTTTATATTGGACATACATATACTGTATAATGTATTGCCATAAGGGGTTTACCAATATTGCTAATAGATTTCAAATGTAAACTATCACACTTGTTTCCAACTTCTCTTTCAGAGGAAATGCGAGGTGAGCTCATTGAAGATGCATGCATGTGTGAAGCCCAGATTGCATTTCAGAAAAAGGTCCAGTCAACGATTCAAGACCTGAACCGAAAACATATCCTTTTACATTGAAAATGATATTTGACCATGGGAGCAGTCTTATTTGCTTCCTTATTAGAGACAACTTTATACCCAAAAAGCTACGTTTGCAAAGCCAGACAGAATTCAATTGTACTTGAAGTCTATGTGCAGGACAACAGGTTTATGACATAATCTCTGCAGGGTGGAGACATATCAGAGAAATCTAAATTGTCTCACATTGAGTGTATCAGGTTAATATTTGAACATCTCTATATTGAATTAAGTATAGATATCAATTTATAGCACTACTGATACTAATCATAATTACATTTGGACTGCATTTCAGTAGGATATTCCTTGACTATATGCCCACTTGATGACATTTCAAATAAGCTGAACCTGATTGAAAGTGACCAGGACTACATCTAAGGAGTAGCAACCACTCTAAACCTGCATCTGGTTATTTCATTCAGAACATAAAATGCATTATCTAATGTTTTTTGTAATAAGAATAATTGGTTTTACAGAATTGGAGTTAAATGGTTGTATTTAACATTTCTCAAATTGTGCAATACTGTGTGCAACAAGTCAATTAATGTTTTGATAATTATAATTATATTCAATTATATTATAATTCTGTTAAATCAATTAATAGAAGATAAAAACACAAGTACAAACATCTATGTATAATTTACTTTTGATGCTAACTGAAATGTGTCTGTATTATATATTTGGGCATTTCTGTGTATAAATGCTCTATCATTGTGTGACATAATAGCATTATTTATATTTGATAAAAATTGCCTCTTGGAACAATAAAAAAAAAATATATATATATATATATAAAACGTTTATGTTTTCAAATTGTTTTTTTCAATGTGAGAAATTGATATATTCTTAAAAGTGTGATAAATCACACTTGATGATCATAAAGCGTAATGAATAGACTAGGATAGGATGATCGTGGAACAAAAAACCCTGACACCACTAAAAAACTACAACAACCATAACTGTCATGGCGCACCTTTTCCGGTGTACGGTTACCACGGGATACCAATGGAAGCTACCAACCAGTTTTCACAGTAATGGACGGTTTTTACATAAAACGTGTTAAATCGTATTTTGGTTTCAGCGATCAGTACCAAATATATTCCTTCTAGTCCGTCTTTGAAACTGCGTGATTGGGTTCGTCTTTCAAGTGTTTTGTTAATAGCTTCATTGCGCTATAGGTTAAACTAGTTGGCTACAGTAACGTATAGTAAAGGCCAATTTAAGTATAGTAATGTACAATTTAGTAGGCTACTGTACCGTATATTGTAACTTAACCGTATTCGACAGCATAACACTGTAAGGTCTCATTATTAGCCACCATGTTCATCTACCTAAGCAAGAAGGTGAGTCCTAACACAAACACCCGTCAACAAACGTAGGCCTAATACGTAACATTCATTAGATATGCATGCCTACTATACTGAGCTATCTGCAAACTCTTCATTATAGATCGCTATTCCCAACAATATAAATCTGAAATGTGTGTCGTGGAATAAAGATCAAGGCTTTATCGCCTGCGGCGGGGAGGATGGCCTCCTTAGAGTTCTCAAACTTGAGACTCAATCCGGTGAGTGTTGAGACCATATGTAGACGATATAAAGATTGAGACTGGGGGATCATTCAAATCTGTAATTTGCTTTTAAACGTTTGTTCCTCACACAAATCATCTTGAGGAAAACATATATTCATAATTAGTTATTATTATTATTATTATTATTATTATTATTATTATTAATCATAAGTTTTAGTCGCAGTTACATATTGACCATGTGGTTCAGATTCCATGGCTTGATAAAGGGCTCAGTGGCTCAAAGTAATCTTTCTAAAATGGTAATTCTCTTTGTTGGCTTGGTGCCACACAATTCAGTATGAAACTGGTACTCCAAGTGCCTTGCCCTTGTGGCATAATGATCATCCTATTATTGTATGATTTAGCCACTTATGTTTATGTTAGAACTCAGTTATGTACAGAACTCATATCAGAGTTGCATTCATGTTGTGATTGTCAACAAATATCACTGACTCTTAAATTGAAATGTTAAAATCAGGATTAAAACACATACGTACATAACAGTCTCAGGTTCACCCATTGGTTGCTCTTTCAACCATTTTTACTGGTGTGTGGCAATGTGCTCTTCACAGATGACGGTAAACTTAAAGGACTTGCTGCGCCCAGTAATCTGTCTATGAACCAGACTCTTGAGGGTCACAGTGGTAAGTGGCACAGTTAACAATTGTTGTTGTTGTAATAGCTTGCTTGCCTTGGATGCTTTGCCAATAGTTTCATAGCGAATAGCATAGTCAATGAATTTACAGACAAGATCCATGTGGGGTTGAGTTTCCAAAACACTATATATACATACTCTCTGTCACCGATAACTAATCTTATCTTGCAATATCAGGATTGTTTTACTAGTTGAAGAGACTTTATTCATCGTCATCATAAAATTGCTGCTGAAGCTGATGCAGGCATATATATAATACATTATACATTTATAATATATTACTGATCCCACATTAACTGAGAAAACAAGTTTCCAGAAAGCACAAGGGTGCTATTAGGCTTCAGTTTACTGTAAGCACACAGTATGCACGTGGACATTTTGATTGATCGTGTCACTACACTACTATTGCACAGGTGCAGTGCAAGTTGTAACATGGAACGAACAGTACCAAAAGCTGACGACCAGTGACCAGAATGGACTAATCATCGTGTGGATGCTCTACAAAGGTATAGTTTGTCAGACAGTCATAATTCAGAAATATTAGGCCACAGCGGCCGTTGGATTTCCCACTGTTGACTTTCCCAAGGCTCCTGGTTCGAGGAGATGATCAACAACAGGAACAAGTCTGTGGTGAGGAGCATGAGTTGGAATGCAGACGGTCAGAAGATTTGTATTGTATACGAAGATGGGGCTGTTATTGTGGGATCTGTTGACGGTACAGTACGCTACGTCGTTTGGAGTAGAATCTAAGCACTATTGATTAAAGCATTTTCCAAATGTAGTTAATATACGTAATTTGCATGTAGTGTCACTGTGTTACATGTTAAAGCACATGATTGGACAATACACATGCACACAATAACATACATGTCCCAATTAGTCTGTTGTGTGCATGGTACCACAGAGACCCACCTTTGCATAGATCTGGCCTCAGCTGCCAAATATTACAGAAGGATTATTAAAAGGATTTGTCCTATGTTTTGTTATGTTCTTGCATGAACAATGACCTTGGTGTGATAAGCAATCTGTTGCTGTAGGTAACCGGATCTGGGGGAAAGAGCTTAAGGGAATTCAGCTTGCTCATGTGGCATGGTCTCCAGACAGCAAGATCCTCCTCTTTGGCATGGCCAGCGGGGAAGTGCATATCTACGACAATCAAGGAAACTTCATAGTGAGTGTGTTCTGCCATATAATGTCTGAAGCGCAAATGCCCTTCAGTGTGGCTGTTGCCTGCGATGGTTAAAGTTAAAGATTGCCGACATTCCAGATGAAGATGAACATCAGCTGTCTTAGCAATGTGACTGGAGCCGTCAGCATCGCAGGGATCCACTGGTACGCAGGCACAGAGGGCTACATTGAAGCGGAATGCCCGTGTCTGGCCATATGTTTTGACAACGGACGATGCCAGATCATGCGCTGTGAGAATGACGACAGTACGTAAACGAGCCATGCCAACGCTGCACGGGTGTTTCCTATTGGAAGGTCAAATATGACTAAACTGTCATCTCTGCTGCCATCGCTCCCAGACCCAGTGTACATAGACACTCTGATGAATGTGGTGAGCATCCAGTGGAACCATTGTGGCAGTGTGTTGGCAGTGGCAGGTTCCCTGCGAGCTTCCAGTTCGGACAAAGAGGTCAATGTGGTGCAGTTCTACACACCTTTTGGAGAGGTGAGGCCAATGTTCTAGTTGGCTTTAACACCTAGATGGAACCAGGTGGTTCCAGATATGTAGAAGAAAGTCGGTGTCCTTCCCTGTTCACGTCAACTCTCTAAGGAGTAATACGAGTAGTAAAAGCAACGTATAATAATGCGTTATGCTCTTCACCTTTTTCTTTCTGGCCAGCATCAAAGAACTCTGAAAGTTCCTGGGAAGCACTTGACAGCGGCTACCTGGGAGGGGGGGGGTCTTCGCATCAGTCTGGCAGTAGACTCATACATTTACTTCGCCAACATAAGACCAGATTACAAGGTAGATGCTAACAGTTTGGACTGCTTTCACTTCTTTTAGTATACATGAAATTCCTGAAATGATGTGATACAATTACAAGTAAATACACTATTCAAAATATTATTTCACCGACCCCCACTAAAAGCATCTTTGGGCCCCTCAATTTGACAAAAATATATAAACAATAAGCCGCTCTTCTCTCTCTCGCTCTCCTCTGCAGTGGGGCTACTGCTCCACTACGGTGGTCTACGCCTACACGAAGCCAGATCGCCATGACTACTGCGTGGTATTCTGGGACACCAAGAACAACGAGAAGTTCATCAAGTATGTTAAAAGTCTGATCTCCATCAACACCACAGGGGACCTTTGTATCCTGGCCACCAAGTCAGATGAGACCCAGCCTCAGGTATACACACACACGGCATGCTCGCACACACACATGCACGCACGCATGCACACACACACTCAGACACACCTCTTCTGGGGTGGAGTTTCACCAGTTGTTTTTGTATACACTATACAATACAGTATTGTGTAAAATATTGGTTAGTGCTAACTTAGTGGTGCCACCGGCTCTCTTGCCGTGACGGCAAGAGGGTGTGTAATTAGATGTGTGTGTGTGTGTGTGTGACACACAAGGATAACAAAAACACCTGTGTAGTTTCCCGGCAGTGTCGCTTTAGACACATACAGCCTCTGTAACGTATGGATCACAGTGGCCATACAAATGATTCTCTGCATGTCCTGTCTTCATAATACATTGCTCCAAAGGAGGACGCTGAGGTAGAGTCTGGGAGTCATGCGATGGTAATGCACAAATACATTCAAATCATACCCATTGTGATGGACCTTTTATTAAGACTTTTTCATTCGGGATAACGCTGCTTTAATGTGTTTTGCAGTATGCGCTGATTCTGTGTAACTCCATCGGGACTCCGCTGGATTCAAAGTACATTGACATCGGTGAGATTTTATGCTAGCTACACCTACCAAACATGCACTTTCCTTAGTAAGGTAGTCAAGAGAATATGCCAGCCACTCGTTAGGTACTCAGAGCTGGACTCTGCAACAGTTGGCATCTGACCTGTTCTATGTTCAAAGAGCCTTTTTGCCGAAACGTTGGTGTATTCTTGTAAGCCACCTCCGCAGTGTTTCAGCCTGTCGACAGTTGGGAGGAAGGTAGTCGTCTGGGGTTCCCACCCTCTACAATTAAAGCTTTCATAGGCCCACCACATCCTACAGTATGTAGACACTGTGCTGGGCATCTCACAGACATTCTGCATTCCATTTCTGCATGAAACGACCGACCTGCCGGTGAAATGTTTGCTCTGGACCACAGGCAAAGAAAGTATCGTAGTCTCAAGGGCTTCTGTGTAATGCAGAATGGGCGCCGTCTCTTGTGGGTTTCTTAGCCGGGCCGTTCATAGGTTTCCCTTAGGTGGAGATGGGTAAACAGTGACTCAGGACAAATAGGACAGTTTCATCACATTCCTCCAAAGCGCTGAGGCTAGAAATACAATTGTGTACAGTGTTCAGAATCAGGAGGTCTTCCATCTTGAAACTGAAATGTTGACGTTCTTTTGTCTGCGCCCTCCCCGCGTTAGAGCCACTGTTTGTCACCATGACCAAGACGCATGTGATAGCTGCGTCGAAAGAGGCGTTCTACATGTGGCAGTACCGCGTGGCAAAGAAACTGACTGCTCTGGAGATCAACCAAGTCACCAGGACAAGGAAGGAGGGAAGAGAGAGGTAAGCAGGTCATGGAAAATGACACACGGACAAGATATTCATTAGGCGGGGTCCCTCCAGTTAAAAGGTGGAGTCAGTGTTCCCCCTATGGTCTCTTCCCATTTCAGTGTAGGTTGTTTGCATTGACAGTACCATGAAAAAGGCCCATTCACAACATGAAATAAAATAGCAGGGATGTTCCAGACAGGGCAACTCTAGGTGAGACCCAGTGTTCTGCCACAAGTGTTGAAAGATTATCTCTGTCTGTCTGTTTCCTAGGGTTTATCATATTGACAGCTCTCCATCAGGCACAGGTGCCAGTGAGGGTGCTCTGGACTTTACAAAAGCCTTCACAGTGAGTGAGAGAGAGAGACCATTAAGTGCGTCTGTAAACCACTGGAAATCTGTTATATTACATCGCTCAATGTCTCTCCTAATCATGTTACAGGCAACACGAGACCCCATATGTTGCATCACAGCAACAGATAAGACTCTGATTGTGGTGCGTACTGGAGCTCCCTGTCTTTTGTTAGAAAGTTATGGCTCAGAGGTGAATAGTTTCTCATACGTGTGTGTGTGTGTGTGTGTGTGTGTGTGTGTGTGTGTGTAGGGTCGTGAGTCAGGTAGCATTCACAGATACAGCCTTCCTAGTGTTGTCCTGGTCCAGAAGTACATACTGAACAACAGAGCTCATCACCTCTCAGTAAACTGCAACTCCAGGCAAGAATTGATTGAGAAGATGATAATATAGACAATACTAATATTATTAATATACTGTAAATATACTGTATATCAAACAATGATGATGCCTCCCTTGGTTTTTAGATAAGCCTCTTGAAATTATTAAGGCAACTTTTTTTGTTCTTTCAAACGAAATATATAGAATAAACGCTAATGGGAAAGCTACAGAAACATGTACACAGATGAATAAATGAAAATATATGTGTACATTCTCTGTTTAGACTTTTCATGAATAAGGAAAAATCTATTTGCAAAAGAGATATTCTGTGTGAACCACGTTGCATTTGTCCTCAGCCGTCTAGCCATCATTGACATCTCTGGTGTGCTGACCCTGTTGGACCTGGAGACACGTAGCTCCTCTGCAGACAGCTCAGGGAGCCAGGCTGCCTCTGGAGATCCATCAAAGTTTGAGCGCAAGGATGTCTGGGACATGAAGTGGGCGAATGACAACCCTGACTTGTTTTCAATGATGGAGAAGACCAGGATGTATGTCTTCAGAAACCTGGATCCAGAGGTGACAAATAACCATAGTGTTGCTTTTTAATAGAGGTTAATGTGGGATTACTGTTGGAATATTCACATATGCGTTTGACCCTTGAAACCAGGAACCCATTCAGACATCTGGCTACATTTGCAATTTTGAAGATCTGGAAATCAAATCCGTCCTACTTGATGAAATCATGAAGGTAACCTGTGATTAAGAAATTAGAATTGGGTACTTATAATACAGATTTTTATATCTAATAGAAGGGGATCAAAAGCTCTTTCTCTCTGGTGTTTATATATATATTTTGTATCCCAACCACCTATTTAATTGAAATAAAATAAAAAATTTTAGTTAGTTATTTTTAGAATAAAAAATAAATTAAAAGTTAAATGAATCGTAACACAAATGGAAACACTTGGCATGATAAGGTACCGCTGTACCGTATCCATAATTTGGCTCCTGGCCGTATAACTAAATTAGATGTAGTTTACATAATGGATATCCCAGAGAGATGTAATGAATTCCTCTAATGAAACACTCAGATATGAGGGTTTGTCTTACAGGATCCAGAGAAGCCTAACAAAGACTACCTCATCAATTTTGAGATTCGTTCCCTGAGAGACAGCCGTGCACTGATTGAGAAAGTGGGCATTGAGGATGCATCGCAATTCATTGAGGATAATCCTCACCCCAGACTTTGGTAAAGAGATGCAGAAAATTTTACACCTTTGGCAGGAATGTAAGAGTCCCTCTTGCTGTTATATCCTAGTAAAACCATTCACAAGCTCCTGACACCTAAATTCTAGTCATTTTCTCCTGACTGTACATCTGGTAGTGTAGAGGAATCCTTACAGTGGCGCCACATAATATTGCACAATTACAGTAAAGCTTTTAGTTGAAAGAGCTTTTTGGCAGCTGTGTCAGTTTTCACAACATCTCTCAAAATATGGTAGCATTTATCCATATCCCATGGTTGTCTGGTTGGCACTTAACATGTCACAGGTTGAGACAGATGCTTTGCTTGCAAATGGTCTTTTATTTAAAGAATTGACTGCACTGCACGCAAAAGCAATGGAGCTTACGTCTTATTTTGATGTATATGTAAGATTTACTTCCTCTGATTTGATATATTTAACAGAATTTGCTTCACAGAATAATTTTAAATGTATATGTAAGGCTTTGAAGATGTGATATATGCAAACTATACAATATATACACAAGATAATGATATACAATAGTAAACCTTTGGTAAACTATAGGTAGCAACCAACCAACCCATCTTGCTCTTCTCTGGCTTGCAGGCGTTTGCTTGCTGAGGCGGCCCTGCAGAAGCTGGACCTGAAGACAGCCGAGCAGGCCTTCGTCCGCTGTAAAGACTACCAGGGCATCGAGTTCGTCAAGCGACTGGGCAACCTGCAGAGTGAGGCCATGAAGCAGGCCGAGGTGGCAGCCTATTTCAGTCGCTTTGAGGAGGCCGAGCGAATGTACCTGGACATGGATCGCAGGTAGCACGCATAGTAATGTCGGAAGGAAACGTGTCATAGTCCCAATAACACCCTAATCACACTTTAACTCTTTCATTAGGGACCTCGCAATAAGCCTCAGAATCAAGCTTGGGGACTGGTTCCGTGTGCTCCAGCTTCTAAAGACAGGCTCTGGTGACAGTGACGATGCACTGTTGGAGCAGGCATATAATGCCATCGGCGACTACTTTGCCGACAGACAGATGTGGTACAGGGATGTGTTCTCCTCCTTTTTGCTAAATGAAGATAATGTTTCACCCGATAAGGGATAGCTTATTAAACTGCCATTTTAAACACTGCATGACTTCAACGTCATTGCACTTTGCCACCCCCACTGGTCATTGATTGGTCCGCCATCCAGGCTGTGGTTTACATCCAGACTGTACTCTCATGTATTAATTCTGTATTCAGTCCGCAACATTTGGCGGTAATAGTTTTTACATTTTATTGTATTCTCCACAGCATATGTTAGTGTACCTTGAGGTTATTTTACATATACAGTACATATATTATAATACAGTATCTTGGTCTACACCATCTCCTTTTTTTCAGTTTTATTGCTGTATGTAAAAGTTGTAATTGTAAGATCGCTAAAACTATGACCTCCACATTACATGTAAAAAATATAGCAGTATACTGTGTTCAAACTATGAATGTCACGAGAACCGATACTTCGGTAACAAGTCGATGCCAAAATGTAGAAAACATGACTACTCGTTTTTGTGCAGTACCGTAGGTACCGGAAATCATACGTGCACACGTACGGTACCATAAGTGCTCCGCCGCCACTCGTCAAAGACAAACAGCAAGTAGGCTAATTGGCGCTCCAGGAGGATTATCAGAGTAATACATTCACAAAACACAATACGGTACCTTAAGATATGAGTTCGACCTTTCCAGCAATAGTTTCCATCTTATCAAGACTTTACCGGCTGAGTAAAAAGTTCCGCTGTTGTCATTTGACATCAATGGTTCGTTGATAAACACATCGCCTGGCGAAAGTGAAA
>JAODTR010013810.1:3116-27282 GCA_025399935.1 Amblyopsis rosae
CCCCCCCCCCCCCCCCCCCCCCCCCCCCCCCCCCCCCCCCCCCCCCCCCCACGACACTAACTACCTAGTTGCCATGGCTACTTGTGTGTTTGGCAGAACACCTGTTCTAGTTCTAATGCATATTTCTGGAAATATATCTAAAGTGCTAGCCTCATCCTCAGCCCAGTGGTGTTGTCATGTGTTTTCTTGAGACAGGGCATCAGAATACATTAGGATGGCTAATGGACCATAGCTAAAGATAAATACTTTGTGTTTGGCATATGGACAATTTTTTGTGATGCGTTTTATCAGTTATGTCCTACAGACTGTCATAATTAACGTGTATTAGGATTACTGTTACACTGATTGTTGATTTCATTACATTTTCTATGTGTATAGGCCTAAGGTCAAATCGAGGCAAATGTCATGGGCTTTAATCACATTAACAACATTTCACATGAAAACAAACAAACGTTATCCTCTGACCTGGAAATTTCAACGAAGAATATCAATGAAAGGCTTCCGCGCTTCACTATCATGTTGTTCCACTCATTTGTCATGAGTAAGGTTGTGGCAAAATAGCCTACTTGTTCCTGATTGGATTCTGGAGCACTCTGCTCAAAAATATTTGGCACATACACAGGTATAGCATTAGCTACAATGGATAGGTTTTTCAAAATTACCGGTACTTGTGTTTTGTGGGTCTCTAAATAGATAAATCTTCTCTAGGTGGGTCCTGGCACAAAAAAGATTGGGAACCCCTGATATACAGTATGGTAAACATAATATATCACATTATAATATATGGCAAAGCATGCAAAATACAATAAATACAGCTGGTAATCAACAGCATATTAATAGTAGCTGGTAGTCACAGCTCCTTAAAATCTGTCGATTTTAACACAGGTTCTGGGAGTATAGGGCTTAATCCATCCCTTGGAAATACAATTGAATTAGTGGATTGCATGTTATAAGCAAGTTATCTGGTATAACAGATACTTATAAATGTACAGTGCTGGAGTAGGCAGTATTGTCTCTGAGCCGAAGGAAACACTGATTGTGTCTTTGCTGCTGTGAATTGGATTTGTTACCTTGGAGTCTGTTGCCATCTGGGACACATCCCTCAGTGTCTGGCAGGTCTCTCTGAAGTGTGGAATCCATTGATATGTCTGTAGCACTGGACAACATAACCTGCATGCACGCACACACACGCACGCACACACACACGCACACGCACACACACACACACACACGCATGCACACGCACACACATGCACATCTCTAGTATATGATTAGAATTTGGGATTACATTTGGCTCATAATACTAGACAATAGGGTGAGGTTTCATGAGAACACATATGTGAGATTTGTTTTGTAAGTCAAATGCTGCCTTCTACTGGCTAAACATTTATGCAACAAAAATGTATGTACGTTCACACCAGGTAAAGGGGATTTTTTTTGTCACATACACATACATGTAGCGAAATGAATCCTCTGCATCCTCAAGGGAGCAGTGGGCAGCCGCTGTGCCAGTGTCACTGGTCAGATGGCACTGGCTGGAAACTGAACCTGACATGTTTTTTGATAGTGGGGGAAACCGGAGCACCTGGAGGAACCGCACGCAAACACGGGGAGAACATGCAAACTCCACACAGAAAGGCCGGGTTCGAACCCGGGACCTTCTTGCTGTGAGGCGAGGCAAGAACGCTATACCAGATATTATACCTACATCTAGTTATAGCGCTACAAAAAGTCTAAAAAAATCCATGAATTACATAAATAAATTAGATTTTAGTTAACTCTTAAATCTGTTATGTGTGTGAATTTGTTAGTCTAGAGTCGCATCGTATTTCTGATGCTATCTGGACAGGGTTTTCTGTTGGTACTGTTTGATGATTGGCAACCTTCTTGTGCTGTGCTTATCTCCTTATCATGATAGATAACTGTCAACCCTGTATGGCATTCTGTGTCTTAGAAGCATTTTTTCAGCACATCTAACTGGTCTGGTCTGGTTCACCTTTTCCAAACACTTTATGATCTATTCGTCCAGGGCCACTTTGCTGGAAGATTTTGACAGCAGTTAAACCCACAGGACAAACGTCTACTTGGCTGCAAAAAAAACAAATGGAATATAAGTGCATTTTAGGTTTGATATAAATGTCTCGTAACAACTATTTGACTTCAAAACAGAAGAAGACAAAGTGAGTAGACTTCCAGGAGGACATTTTAGGTTTCTCATGGCCACCAGAAGAGTCCAACTCTCAGAGGTGGGAGGTCAGGCCTACATGACGCATGGGTCTCTCTAGACAGTGTGGGAAGCAGACTTACATGGATCCATGTACAACACCCAACCAGACATTTGTGAGAATACAGGCGTTAAGGAAGGCTTGTCGGTTTGCCCAGGAGTCAATCATCGCTAGACTAGTACTGGTCCCGGCATGACCCTGGCTACCAAACATAGTAAACAAGCATCATCAGCAGCTTCTCATGACGTCATTAAAGACGTTATCATTGCAAGGTCTCTACTTCAACCTGTCTTGTGTAGCAAGTCATCATTCCGAATTATACGCTCAAATTGATCATTTTTGTCAGCCATGGCCACTAACATTTGACCTTAAAATCTTTGACCCTTAGTATAGCTGTCTGTTTGAGCATCTACCAAGTGGGTGGTCAGTACAGTGTATGTCTCCATTCCTACAGGATTGATTCTGTGGGAAACCTCCAAGTGTTTACACCAATACATGTAGTATTACATTATATCATTTTAGCACTGCATTATATAGTATACTGCAGTATGCCTACTGTATGTATTACTTGTTTTTCAACTGAAGTTAATCGCATGCTTTAATAGTTAATAGCATGTGGGCGACAGTGGCGCAGTGGGTAGAGCGTGGCGACAGGTGATGCAAAAGTTGCTGGTTTGATCCGGGCTAGCTCCTCACCAAGTGTCGAGGTGTCCTTGAGCAAGACGCCTAACCCCAACTGCTCCCGGTGGCTGGTCGCACCTTGAATTGCAGCAATCATCGTGTGTGAATGGATGAAGGTGAGGCAATCCGGTAAAAAGCACTTTGAGAGGCTGGAAGGTTAGAAAAGCCCTATATACCCTATACCCTATGTACATGTAGTCCACATGTCTTTTGTCTATCATTCTTGTTCATGGGAGAATCTTAACAGAACCATCAGAGGCACTGCATGTTTACAGTACATGATACAAGTTATGCAGCTTCAAGCTATACAATCATAATTCTTTAAATATTTCGTAAATTAGCATCAATACGCAATTTAAATGAAGGAACCCTAATCTTCACTTTCTGTCTCCCTCTTACTTCAGGGGTCAAAGTTCAGACATTTTTAGAGGATCACTTTACCATGGGGAGAGGCAAATGAAACGAGAAATGGGCAGAAGTGGGGTAGAAAGACAGATCTTGACTTCACATACCACATCTAGGAAAGCTCCCAGCTCGAGTCAGCGGTCATGAGGTCACAACACATGGGCGAAGAGATGGAATAAAAGGAGAGGAGTGGGCCAGCGAGGAAGAGAGAAGGGCACAGGAACCAGCAGCAAAGTAACTACGGAACGGTGAAAGCCACCTTACACAAGCATCTCCTGCCACCTGTCTTTTACAGTAAGTAAACCCAATGGCACTGCCGATGAACCTCTGTGTGTGCATGGCGGCACTGTCAATGGCAATGACTGCAAGCTGTGATTTGCGACGGTGAGCATCTCTTTCTTTATATATTTGTATTCTTGCTTATAATAATTCACAACTTTACTTGAGACAAGCAGGAGACAACACTACATTCATAACGTGGATTATGTTTTAATAAAAGCTATATTTGCTATCAATGTTTTATTTATGTTCAAAAATATGTTCAGATGCATTAACAATGACATGGCATTTCTAATAGAATGTAATTTTTGCTTCCTTCCATCATCCTATCCTTGTCGAACATATCGCTCTCCTTCCAGAGTCACACTAAAGAAGATGCCATCTATCCGAGAGACCATGAGTGAGTTAGGTATTTCTCTGGCGCAGGTGTTTCCTGAACTGGCCCAGATGAGCAGCAAGAACCCCTCCAACGGGACTGTTCCCACACTCTTAACCAACTACCTGGATGTAAGACACATCCATCCCCACAAAATAACTAGTGCTAAAATGCCTTAGCTGTATATTACATGCAGCGACAACAATAAGAATATGCATTGTGTTGTTTTTCCCCTTCTTGTTCAGACCCAGTACTTTGGGGAAATTAGCATTGGCTCTCCTGCCCAGATGTTCAATGTAGTGTTTGACACTGGCTCTGCCAACCTGTGGGTCCCCTCGCAGAGCTGCTCCCCTTTCTCCACTGCGTGCTGTGAGTGTATATGCACACGCACGCACGCACACATACACACACACGCACGCACACGCACACACACACACACGCAAACTCACATTAACATACCTCGCTGCATACATTCATAATAATTACATTCTGTATCCATACAGTGCACACATTTTGGTCAGATTGCCTTCCCATTATGATTATATGACTCACTAAATTTTGAACTGTTAGTCATTCACAACAGGTACGATGCCTCCAAGTCTCGGACTCACGTAGAGAACGGAACAGGGTTTTCTATCCAGTACGCCTCTGGGAATGTTAGGGGGTTCCTGAGCGAGGATGTGGTTGTGGTGAGTGCATGCTATTTACAATGTGTTGTACACCAATTGTGGCTTTTGAGATGACATACACATGAGGTTGTACATGCAACACATTTTCATTTGTTATTACAATTATACTTTTTGTCAAATTCATCAAATATCTCCATTTTACTATCTTGCCGTTCTCTGTGCATGCTAAAAAAATAATCTGATACTACACAAACCTGACTCTGTAAAAAGGAACATGAACAAAGTGGCGAACACTGCTCACAACAACAAATCCGCTTGCTTTCAAATTTTGTTTCAATGTGTGGAGCGGGGTAGCTATGTGGAGGAATATTATTTTGATTTGAGCTCGTAGTAGCAGGCGTCCTTGAGAATGACCTACCTTTAAAGTAAGTCATTTCGGAGATGTTTTGCTATGTCAAACATTCTTAATTAGGTATGTTTTGTGGATAGACAGTTATACATGGGGCAGCAAGTGGCGCAGTGGTAGAGCGTGGCGATAGGTAATCAAGAACTTTCTGGTTTGAACCCTGCTAACTCGAGTTGTCCTTGAGCAAGACACCTAACCCTAACTGCTTCCGGTGGTCAAGTGTCTCCTTGCATGGCTGACACCACGGTGTGTGTGTGAGGCGAATAATGTCCAGTGCTTTGGATGAAAGCGCTGTATAAATGCAGTCCATTTATACAGCTGGGCTTGTGTCATGGCCCAGTTTGGCCCACCCCACCCCATGCATTTGAGCCTTTTCATGTTGTATTCCTCTAGGTTGGTGGTATCCCTGTGGTTCAGGTGTTTGCTGAAGCAACAGCTCTGTCTGCTATGCCCTTCATCTTTGCCAAGTTTGACGGAGTCATGGGCATGGGTTACCCAAACGTAGCTATCGATGGAATAACCCCAGTGTTCGACGGCATAATGTCCCAACATGTCCTCAGGGAGGAGGTGTTCTCCGTGTACTACAGCAGGTGTGCACTTTCATAGCATGTATTCTACAGTAGTTACTTTATTTATTATTTATTTATGGAATTTGTCAATAATTGAATAGGTCATTTATCAGCAAGCACAAGGTATAGGTCGTAGGTAGCTAGAACTTAATATATAATTATAGATTTTATTATATATATATTATTATATATAATTATAATAATGTACCAGTACACTAGAACGCTTCTCAAACTGGACATTAGAAGTGTGTCATGCCTTGACATGCTATTACAATATCAAGCTATGAGGCATTTGCAATTAGTGCTGTGATTTTTTTGAGTGCTGTATTCTTGGGAGTCAGGCGTCAGTAGCTCATAATGTTGATGTTTTCAGGGACGCTCAGCACTCACCAGGTGGAGAGCTAGTGCTGGGAGGTACTGATCCAAACTATTACACTGGAGCTTTCAACTATATGGCCACCAAAGGGAAAGGCAAATGGGATGTTAGCATAAAAGGGTGAGCTACATTTCTACAGCCCTACAGTATGTATTGTCTGTGTGTGTGTGTGTGTCTGTGTGGTTTGGAGGTATGTATTCATATTAATGAGCCACTGAGGGACAGGTGTGGCATCTGTGTAAAGAAGATGGCACAGACTGTATATTGAAGATGGTTGGTTATTTGAGAAAGAGCTAGTTGTGAGGTAGAAACTAGCACTATTACTATGACCTGCTTGTCTTTCTGATAACATTGTTTTCACATCATATAGATAACAAGTCAGATAGCAATAAATGCCCCTTCATTATTATTTTCCTCATATATCCATCTATCACAATAATCTACCTTTATCTTCTTCAGTGTTTCTCTTGGAAAGCAGATGATGTTCTGTGCAGAGGGCTGCACTGGGGTGATTGACACAGGCTCCTCCTATATAACAGGTCCTGCCTCCTCTGTGTCTGAGCTGATGAAAGTAATAGGAGCCCAGCCAGATGAGAACGGAGTAAGTACAATGCATGAATACAATGCAACGAACGTGTTTGTACATGCAGCTGTAGACACGTCTCTCATGGTTTCATCAGTGTTTTCAGTCTCAAGGTTGACTAACCCCTCCCACTAATGGACATGTTTTTTCATGCAATTAGAAGGGGTACTTGCTTTGATCTTTGGCGCCAACCAACGTTTCAATAAAGCAAAAAACAGAGTAGGGGTTCGCATATAATTCGGTTAAAAATAAATAACTACTCACAGACAAATAATGTATTAATATGTTGCTATAGTACAATAACAAACTTTACATAAATGGAATGGAAAAGAGAAACACGGGCCAACACATTTCATCCAGGGGCACAGCAGGTGGGGGGGGGGGGAGATTAACAGGGTAAATCAGCCTACATTGTTTTATTTTAAGATAATATTTTGTAATGACTTCCTATATTTTTCATTATCTTGGCTTGCTTAAAGATTAGACATTTGTTTAGCACACAAGGATTTGTCTCACATCGATCTGGATCTCAGAAACGCACAATGCAAAACTTGACTGTACCATACAGTAAAGATAGTTTTTGTCTCTTGGATCATCAGATACCATCCCTTTGATGTCCTGTTCTTGTGACCCCCCTCTTAGGCTTTTACAATGTAAAGCCATGTGTAGTCTAAAACGTGCACCATTTCGGCATTTCCCTTAAAAGCTTGACAATTCCCCTTTGGAAGAGCGGTTTGCTTCTTTTTTTGTATAGGGAGATATATAATGGTGTGTGTTGTTGACCAGTGTTCATGTTGGCATGTTGACCAGTGTAGAGCCTAGGCTATGTCATAACCACGTGTAACAATGTCAAGACAGTTGCACTGCAGGCATATATTATGTACATCTTACTCTCAAATACTTAAATACATGCGATAGTGCTGTCTATAATCATTTTCTTGTGGTGACCTTGTAATGTGTTTCTCTTTTGTGGGGGGAGCGGGGTTCAAGTCCCGGGTGGGATAGATTTCACTCTGGCGTCATATTTGGTTATAATAACTAAACAAATAGTTGTGCAGGCTTAAAATACAAATTTTCCTCACACATTTCACTCTGGCGTCATATTTGGTTATAATAGCTAAAAGCATAGTTGTACAGGCTTAAAAGACATTTTTCCTCACACTTTCATCCCCCCCACCTAAAAAACATCTCCTACGCCACTGATTTCATCCAATGTTTTATACATGTTTTATACATGATTTTATCTTTTTGTTATTCTAGACACAAGGGGAACTGTGACCTACAAGGTTTCATACGTAATGTTACCTTTTTGTCCTTCTCAGTACAAGGTGAACTGTGACCTTGTGGAGACTTTGCCAAGTGTGTCCTTCCACCTGGGTGGACAGGAATATGCTCTCACGCAGGAGGACTACATCCAATGGGTAAGCACTGCAGATAGGACTTGCAGCGTAGATGCTTAAGATATTTCTGACTCATGTATGCCTACTGTGAAATGATATTTACTGTATATTGTTTCAAACATGGTGATGCGTTTTAGCTGGTATATAAGTTGAATTGACTTGTCTCCTGTGTGTTTCCAGCAAACCCAGCTTGACCGGGATGTCTGCACCGTCACCTTCAGGGGCTTGGATGTGCCGCCCCCTACTGGTCCCATATGGATTCTTGGAGCTAACTTCATAGCCCGCTACTACACAGAGTTTGACCGGCACAACAACCGGATAGGGTTTGCCACAGCAGTCTGACTGGAAGCACAGCGCCCTGACGTTCTGCTCCTGCTCTTCTCCTATATCCTTCTCAGCCACCTGTGGGCCTTGTCATGATCTTCCCAAAGTGACCTTCTCCACCCCACACAAAGTTCTCACATCACGCTACCAATATCCATGATTACCATATTACACCATAGATAAAATATGTACATTAAAATCATGTGAATTTAATTACCGTTTACACATTAAAATAATATTTATTATGAACAAAGATGTGAAATCATCTTGAAATCATGCAAACATCTCCACAAAAATGTTACGTTGCCTGTGTGTGTGTGTGTGTGTACTGTATATGTTTGTGATGGTTGTTTGTCTTAAGTGTGTACGCTATGCTTGTTTGAAGATTTGTCATTAAATGTAGCAGATTTTAAAACACATTTTCTAAATAAGAAAAGGGGTGTACATTTATTATTTTTTGCCATATTGTAACTTTTTAACCTTAACCTTGGGTTTTAGTCATTAACCTTCCAGTATACTGGTGATTTATATTTGTCATACTGTAGCTGCATTCGTATCTGTACTGTCTTGACGTGACAAGAATAACATTTTAAGCAATACGCTGTTGTTTCCTTCCATGTTTGCAAAATGCCATTTTCCCAATGTGACAATGAAACAGCAGGCAATTATCCCATCATTTTTATTTCCAGGTGAGCTAAAGATGAAACATTCAGGCAGCTGTTGGCTCACGTTTGGTCACTGGTCTTCTAATGGGATATATTATCTTGACAATGGATTCCATGATCTTCTGTGCACATTAAAATATGTAACAGTCAATCATTTATCTTCTTTCAAAAAAGAGTAGATTAGATCATCTGTCTATCATTGTGCAGTACAACGTCCTTGCAATTGGTTCCTTATTATTCAAGCTCAATGTAGAGGCATTGGATCAATACAAGGGATGTAATGATATTAAGTAAAGATCAGTATCAGTAGTCAAGTCATGAAGTTGACCATTTAGATGAGACATTCATTTATTATTTCATAATCATTATCAGACATGCTTATTCTGCTTAATACATTTGCAATATGTTAGTTTTGTAGTGCATGACATGAAAGAGATAACAACACAATAAAAAATGGATATTTATCAAATTCTCGTTCGTTTTCAGAAAGAGTCAGGAAAGTCCACTCATGCTACAAGTGACACAAGTGTCTTAATGTCTTGAGGATGTTCAGCCATTTCCTTGCTTTAACATCCATGAATTGTCTTATAATTCTTATCTGATGAAAATGTGATGTGAGGTGGGGGTGAGGATGGATTTATGGTTATTTTATCTTCAGTATTAGAAAATAAACTTCTCAGTATGAGCAAACAAGACACGTTTGGATAAATTTCCCCTCCAATCCGCTATCATCAGCAATACCTGTGACATTTTGCTCTGACTCTGATACCAAAACATGCTTCTTTGAGATATACTGTATATAAGTGATGGCTCCTGCTCAGGAAATTAGGGAGGGCAATTGTTTTGGTGACCTATTCAAAAGCCTTGGTAAATAAAACATGTCTAAGTAAATCCTTCTAGAGAAAGCTTGTCGATCAAAACACAATAACCTCTTGCTTGCGTCAGAAGCTCTGCCCACCACACACTGAAAACACATAGCTGTTGTGTAGCGCGATCTGTGTAGTGTGATAGTGCGACAATTGTAAAATTGTAAACACAAGCACACTACTTAAACTAATAACAAACACAAAATGTTTATTAAATTATATTAAATAACATTAGAAATAGTTAAATCTTTGAATGATTTCATGACCCACACCAGGAATGTCAGGCTAAGCCTTTTATAGGGGGGTCTGAGGGCATGCGAGCCTTGCGAGATCATGATGCTCTCGCAAGCTTCAGATGGACTTCACTGCGAGAATCAGTCTGGAGAGATTAGAAACTGAGGTGATCCAGTGAAACTGGTAAACCAGCCTGAAATATCAGGTTGGGGGCATGCTCCCTCAGGGAAAACACCTAACAGCATTTAAGCATTAAAAAACATTTTCTTTTCTTTTTTCTTCATTATTAACAACAGTTGCACAACCTATCAAGATGTCAATTTTGCAGAAGGTTGGGTAAAACTATGCATTCCTTCACACATAGTTCCTGGTAAATTACTGGGATAAGTTTCAGGCACTGCCAGTGATTTTCTCTATTGACATGCAGCTAATATATTTCCCTCTTGTGCATCACACATGCCATGGCCATGGTGGAATAGACAGGGCAAGGAACTGTCCAGTAATGCAACACTTTATGCTTGTCTCTGCAATGTTACTGATTTAATTCACTACACAGAAATTTTCTCTAAAACTGTTCTGGTCATGAGGGTTGAAATTGTGGATACACATTTCCCTGAATAGCCTATACATTCGTGATCCCATTCATGCATGACCATATGAAGGAATGTTCATGAACATTCTCTTAAAATATATGAATTCCACTCACTATCCACCCAAACCCAGCAAAAGGCACAAAAACGTCTGTACTATGTAGCAGCCTCATTTACTTTAAATTTAAATTTGCAGGTACTATTTCTTGTGAACAATAGTGTAGAAGTAAATTAAACAAGTTACGTACACAATCAAAATGAATAGGAATATATTCTGATAAACAAGATTCCAAAAAAAAAAAATAGATTTCAACAATATAAAGGATCACAAATATGTGTCCCATTGCCACATGAACTAGCCTGGTGTAACCAGACCATATTCATAAATCACGCTCCATTGGGAAGTGTTAAAAATCGTTTCCTCCTACTTTCCGTAGACCTGTGGTTTATTTTGAAACACTGAACCAATCGGTGTTGCTACAATTGTTTTTATCGCCTCATCTAGCTCTACCACCATTTCGAAACACGCTTGATTTCAACGCCATTTCACTAACCCACCCTGATTGGGCCACCAGCAGGGTGGCTGTGTGAATGCTAATGTGAACAGGATTTCCAGACTGTAATCTCAGCTAAAAGAAATTGATCTGAGAGCAATAGTCGGGCGGAGCCAGGCTACTGCATAATATCAAACTCAAAGGCCTCTGGAGTTGCTCTCAAGTTTCTCTTGCTCATTACTTACAGTAGTCTACAACTTACAGGTAGAAGTAGATATTGAAGATGATACAATTACATTACATACATAGACAGGTCTACTGGAAATGTGTTGCAACTCTGTAGTGAATATTTGTCTAATTTAAACAATGTAACAAACTTACCACCAGCAGAAACTGACAGAAAGGTTTTCTACAATGTTTCATGTGCCAGTAATGATCCAACTGTAAAGATAACATCATTTATACCTTTTCAGGTATAAAGCATGTTATTGTTTACACATTGCTGGCCATGTCAATATACTTGCGGTGCAGGGCCTAAGCTGTACCAACCTCAGTAATAAATTATTATAGCTTGTAGATACAATCAGCCACAAGTTGAATCAATTGTATCCCTTCTCATGAATAACAAAACAGATGATTTTATTGACTGAATTTATGTGAATCCCTTAGAGAGCACAAGTCACATACTGTATACCGCATGTTCTATGTTCAACAAGTTATGTGTTTTAGAAATAAGAAACACATTCTTTATGCATGTCAAAACACAGCATGAAGACATTGCATGTCACACAATTAAGAAGCATGTTTTCGAAGCATGTTGACATATTTAGGTACAACAGCAGGGGAACATAAAGGTTTCACAGAGAACTTTCACACATGGTCCAGGTTAGAAGAATTGTTTCACATTGAGCACGTGAGAATGGTAGGAGGTCTTTAGAAAGAAAGGCTGTCAGCCAAGGCATCCAGTCTTTGTAAACTCACTCCGTATGGGAAGAGAACCTTTTAACTTGCACTGAGACGTGCAGCTCCACATGTAGAAGAGCCAACTTTATTTAACACGTAATCTCTTTCTGAGGACTGGAGCGGAAAACAAGAAAAAGACCTCTCTGCTTCAATGTGTGTGACAGAGGAATTGGATATTTTCCACTGTCAAACGTGTACCAGATGACCGTCCCTGTGCCAACCCTGATTCAGACCAAAGCTAAGGTAGGTAAGAGCCCATACATTCTGTGATTAATGAAAAAAAGATACAGAAATGTGTGTTGATTGTTGTTGTTGGTGACCTATATACCGACTACATAGATAATGTACTTTTATTAATCATTTGATGCGAGTAAGAGTAAAAGTCTCCATTGTTAAGATTTTCTGTTTTTTCAATGCAACCTGAATTCATTTGAAAAATCCCTTGGTGCTGGCACTATTATTAAAAAGCTATACATTATTGTTTCATCCTAACCCCCCCCCCCCACACACACACGCCAACCCCCATACACACACAAACAGAGTGTATTCCACATGTTAAAATAGAAAAAATATTACAGTAGTGAAAAATGTTACAGACTGCATTCATAGACATAGTCCAGTTCCAGTTAAAACTGTATTCGTGAAAAGCTGTCTTGAGTTGATCGTTCTATACGAACATTAGAGCAAATATAACAAAATAGACATGCACAAGGAAATTTAAATAAATGTTGTTTGTGTCCTAATACATCTCAGACTTTCACAAGGCCATAAATCAACCAGGATGTATGGTTGGCTTGGCATTTTCTCACATTGTTTATGACAAATAGTAGCAAAATAAAACACCATCCAAGTCTCAGTTTAAGGGAGTCAACTGTTAGGCTATATTTCAGGGAATTCATTTCACAGCGATGACTCCTGGTTTTTAGCCATGCAAACTAGTGTCTGATACTATTTTGCGGTTTGTGGGTGCAGTGAATTTTGATTCCATCACTGGCACCAGTGTGCTGGTGGCTAGTGATGGATTAGCAAATGCATGAATGTTGAGATTGTGTACTTGCGCATCACTCACATTGTCACATAGGCTGTGAGAGTTGGATACGGTGGAAGGGCATCTGGAGTCCATTTGGCTATAAGGGATGCCAGAAGGTATTTGCTAGCTAGCAACCATCATCAGCTAAAGGTCGACACACCTTGCAATAATATCTCAGAGGCCAAGAAACAATTTAACAAGTTGAGTCGAGTTGATGGAAAACAAGGCTACAAATAAATGCAGGTAGAGCACAACTTTGAACATACAGCACAATGATCCCTCATATATTAAACAATTGGATGATTTTTTGATTTCCCCCTATAGGTGGCAAATTGTTTCCAAGTCTGAAAGAGTTCAAATGTTTTGCATGATTAAAATACATGTTCACATATGTTGTGTGAGGCAATGAATGTCCGTTGTGTCCGTTACAGATTAAGGGTCTGTGTGTGCTTATGCTGATGAGCCTCCCTCTGACTATGAGCGAGGTCCCTGGGTCATGCAGACACTCTATAACAAGGCAGCACCTGCTCACAGTCAGACAGCTGGTATGTGGTCAGTGCACACACACACTAATGTATGTTCATGCTCCACTGTTATTCAGCACATCAACATTATAAACTCCAAATACCTATAAATGATTCAGACAATGTATAATGGAATCTGAGTGGAATAGCAGGATCGTGTTCTATTCGGCTGTCTAGTTCTGTGGTTCTCTAACCTTCTGACCACAAAAAGCAATACACTACTTATTTTATTTAATAGAAAAAGAAAACAGCATTAAATATATACAGCATAAACAACCATAGACAGAATTTACATCTGTGTTAGTAAAGCTAAAGGGTCACTGTGCGATCATGTTAGCACACCCCAGATCTCAAATACACACCCAGGATGTTTGGAAATGCAGCTGAGTGAAAGAGAGAGAGAGAAAGAGAGAGAGAGAGAGAGAGAGAGAGAGGGAGGGAGAGCGACAGAGAGAGAGAGAGAGATAGAGAGAGAGGGAGAGAGAGAGAGAGAGGGAGGAGCACTAAGTTATGGGAGGGGCTTGTGCATTTTTGTTTTGTTATAAAGCCTTAAAAGAAATGTCCATCCCATACCAATGCAGTTATGTTTCCAAACAAATTATAAGTTAATTATTCAAGGATCTGGTAGAAAGAAAATATATAACATGTTAGAATGTTTAAAATGTTAAATGTCTTGAAAAGTCCTATAAGCCTCTTTCAAGACGCCTGTCTTTTAAATAATGTTCCCTTCTCCTATTACTATACTAGTACTATCTACTTTATATATACAAAATGCGAAATGTACATTCATGCTGTCCGAATACAAAAAACGCATAATCTCTTTACACAACCCATCTGCTGTAACCCTTGCTGTTAACAGATGGATAACCAGCTGAGGAGTGGGTGTGCAATTACCTACACATTCATAGAACGGAGGGGCTTGGTAAGGTAACCTTTACTTGGAATGACTCTTGCCCATCTGAAGCTTTTGTTAAGACTTGCTAAAGAAAGACTGCAGCCATAGGGTTTGAGGATTGCTGTTAATAGCCTCTTTTCCTGCATCCCTGCAGAGCAAATGTTGCTTTGTAAAAGCTGCTTTACCTTGGATCCTGGAACTCCTAACTGCCCATTTCAAATATAGTAGGGGGTCAGTGAATGACAGATATGTTCAGTCTCTGAGGGCTCTGGTCCTTAACATTTATTCTCAGAAATGTGTCCCTCAGATAAATGAGGAAGTTGAGGTGAGTGTATGGCGGCTTATATCTGGAGGGCTGTGTAATTATACTGAATAATACTTTTTCAGTATATAAATAAATACACAAATGCAGCTTGGATATATTACTAAAGTCTGTGCTATTAATAATGCTTTTTCTGAATCTACTTCAGGATAAACCAGAGAGTTTTGAGATTGCTTTTAAAGGTTCTCCATCTGAAGCACTGCAAAGAGCTTTAGAAGTGTTGTTTTTATACTGGGAACTTATAACCATAAGTGACAGACCTGTGGACTGGAGCTGCCAGAGGGAATATGCAGTCTTTGCTGTCACCACAGAGCTGTCCACACACCTCCCCACAGAGTGCATACCTACAGGTGGGCGGGGGGGACTTTCTGGAAAGTCCGCTAATTAATGCCCACACCCAAAGTTAGCATTATAATTCAAGTGTCTTCCACAGACAGAGCTGAGGAGAACTCTGTGAAGGCTTCCCAGAGGAGTCCAGAAACAGACATGTACAAGCTTGGTTTCATTATGACTTCCATCTCTGGAGGGCTGCTGCTCATATTGACTCTCTTCTGTCTCATAAAACAAAAGGTACCACATATATTATTCAGGCCATTATGAGCCTTGTTTGATGATTGAATGATATATTGACGTGGTACTAGACATGATGACAAAATGCTGTAACTATGCTAATATAATTGCTGGTGTATGACCCGTCCAACTATTGACAAATGTACTACATGTAAGTCGCTTTGGATAAAAGCATCTGCGCCAAATGTCGTAAATGTAAATATGAGTTTGGTTTTCAGTCAGGATTATCATAAGTTAAGGCACATGTAGCCATCAAATGGCAACAAAGTAGGATTTGGCATTATGCTGTTATTGTATGAAATGGCTCCCTCGTGAAAGGGTACATAAAAGGGGTTTATATATAGGTTCCAGCATCATTAATGTAAATCGAATGTAAATATAGGTTTTCATCTGATCATAACTGAGCCCTAGGGTAATGAAATTTTACTATAAAACTGTTAACAAAAAAATAAATGTTAAACATGCCGATTGGACGGAACGGTCCTGAGTCATGCAAATTAGTTATGACAGCTATTAGTCATGCAACACATAAATTACTAAATCTCTAATTTCTTTATTTCACAAATTAGCAGTTTGATCTTGAAAATATATAATTGCTAATATTTGTATTCTCTTAACAGAAAACCCATTTGCATCACAGATCAAGGTCAAATATTGTCACCAGGTAAGAGCATACAGTATATACTGTACACGTCAACAGAACAGTCATGGGCTGTTCATTACAATGGCTAACACCTCATTCTATTAAGTAACAGATTACACAGAGACATTCAAGGTGCAGAGACAGACGTGGAATATTGTGAGTATTTTACATTAGTACATAAAACCAAATTGTCAATCTGTGTCTTGTCTCCAGTGCTCATTTGTGTTGTCCTTTCTCCCAGAAGTCAGAGACAGCATGAAAATGGACTTTGTATCCACACACCATGGAATGTTTATGTTGTTTTCATATCACACTCACCTATTTCATCCAAGCTAGTCAATTAATTTGTGCAAAGAGTCCTTAGTGATATACTGTATGTACTGTAATAATGTAATGTGTATGTATATTATATATTGAGGACGAAAAGATGAAAAGATTTTATTTTTTACAAAAGTTATATCTTTGAATTATATGTCTTCATTTATCATGTCAAATAATCAAGTTATTTATTATTTCACTATATTTTATCATATTATTGATAATAAAACTGAAGTATCTGTCTTTTTAATAAAAATCTATGTCCTTGCCTAACGTGATAAAATAATGTAAACATAATGAATGCAACAAAAGTACCATCGTAATAATTGCCTTATTAAAGAACTTAACGTGGTTTATAGCCCACATTTTTTATTGACCCATTTTTAAGGCTACACTTCTGACTGATATTGCCAGAGTTGGCAAATTTGGAAAATATCATTTGTTCTCATTACAATGGACACCAATAAAAAGGCATAAAATGCCATATCCATGGCCCCATGATCAAACAAACAAAATATGCAAATATACTCACAGTGATGACCTGACAGGATTATTAGGTTATCAGCAAACAAGAGCATTTCTATCATATCGATGTCCAAATGGAATGACAATTGCATTATTATTCATGTGGTGATTGCATATTGGCATATTACCGTCAAGTAAATAATACATAGGCTATCTAAGTGCCCAGTTCCCTATCTTTTCATTGGCTTTCATTCCCTCTCCATCTGCATTGAATATCTGGACCTTTTCACATAATTTGTAAAATATACTTAAATATGTCTTAAATATGTCTAAATAGGACCACATCATTAACACCCTGATCATGTGCATAAAAAACTGTTATTATTTTTGTATTGGTGTAAGTGTGTTTGGGGAAGGAGGGCATGTTTTCCTCAGGATACAGTCCCATCTTCCAGACTGAGAGGTTCTGGATTATAACACACTTTCATTTTCCAGTTAACTGTTTCCATGTAGCATAGACAGTCATTTGCATGATAGTTTTCCAATGTCATTTCTCAACACAACATGTTGTATCGCAGCAGAAGGAAAGTATTAATTCACTTTAGTGACTTTCTGCTGACAATTAAAGGCAGCTGTGGAAGATGAAAGGCAAGCCTTTGTCATGGCTTCAACCTTAGACTATTTAGTTAAAATATGTGGAGCTATCCCAAGAAAAGTTCAGAACGATCAGCAGGGGTGCTTTTTGCTGTCTCACTGTAGGGAATATGATCTTAAAGAATGTTGTAGCCTAAACGTTGACTGGATAGGCCTATAGGCTACAATGCAGCCTTTATCCAGTTATTGTTTAGGCTGTAAACTGTAAAGTATGTCTGAAGAACAACTAGGCTTATTATAGCCTATAGTTGTTCTTCAGACATAAACTATTGTCTAGCTGCAAAGATTGATTTATTCAAAGAATATTTTAAAATGCAAATGCATACTTTATCTGGGAATGGATGGCTAGATATTATTATACATCATCATATTGTATGTGCTGAATTATTTTTCAATATTTTCGTTTTTATAGGCCTAAACTGCCTGCTCCTCTCTTCATTTGATACACATTTTAATAAACATACAGGTGGACAACAGACAGAATCACAACATTAATGACAGCAAGACACTCGTTTGTGTCTGGAATTAGCCTCAGGGAATCCCGACCTCACCCTTCAGTGCAGTCACGTTCATTCCTTGTCTACGCTTGTGCACAGTTGTGTTCCTCGATGGGAAAGCAAAGATCAGCCAATCAACAATTCAATTGACAGCACTCGTCTAATGTTGTTAGCACAGTGAACATTTCAATAAAATAAAATACACAATAAAAAAACTATAGGTATTTTATAATTTTAGTGACGTACAGCAGGCAAAGGACTACAATTTATTCTAATGGATACATAATGGTGCATGCAGTGTTCCTTTGGGAGTAGTGTTCCTGCTCATCCAATGACATACAGCATGCAATGCAAGGGTACACCACACAATGGAAGCAAATGACCTCTTCACCCAATGACATACAGCATGCAATGCAACGATACACCACACGATGGAAGCAAAGGTCCTCTTCACCCAATGACATACAGCATGCAATGCAAGGATGCACCACATGATAGAAGCAAAGGTCCTCTTCATGACATACAGCATGCAATGCAAGGATACACCACACGATGGAAGCAAAGGGTCTCTTCACCCAATGACATACAGTATGCATACATGTTTACATACATGCATGTATACAGGACTACAATATATTCTAATGGATACATAATGGTGCATGCAGTGTTCCTTATGGAGTAGATGAGATATCCTGCTTTTCCGTATTTTATCAAACATTTAGTATTACATTCCTAAGTATTCCTTATTCCAATTCACTTCACACTTTTTTATATTGGGAGAGGCCTAATATTGCACAGGCTGAACCATAGCATGCTATAATAGGACTATACATCTATGAATGAAACAAGGCGCAAACAGTACGCTGCTTCTGCAGGAATGTCTTTGGCGCTGATCTCATTGGCATCCAAACGCAGCACTCTCAACTTGGAGTAGTTTGTCATGTCTACCACATCACAGAAACTCCTTAGAGAGAACTCTAAAAGAAGGGAGATGAAAGATACAGTAGGCTACGTATTATGTGTTCTACTATGATGAAGTATTTATGCAATTAGAGAATAGGCTATAAAACCACAATCAACCAACCAACGAATTAAGTTCCTACTAAATATCACGTTTAAGAGATTTGTAAAATTTCTTGGGAATAATGTAACACTGAGGGCATGGCAAAGCCTATCATGTCTTCTGTACGCTCACGCATTATTAATGGCATATATGCATTAAGTTGCGACCATAAATGGTGTTAAGACATATTGTACTGTTCCAGTGTCCTAAGTAATTAAGAAACGCTTACATACCTTTTATACGATTGGCCTGTAAGTACAGATTTTCCAAACTTCTGCTGATCATGGGGACCTTTTCAAGCTTGTTGTGGGAAAGGTCAAGTTCAATCAGTGTGCTGACATTGAAGACATTGGAGGGTATCCCTTTATCTGTCAATTTGTTATGGGCCAACCTGACAAACTGCAGCTTGGGATACGTGGTGAGCAAGTTTGCCGGTACACTGTCTATGTTATTATACTCCAGGTAGAGCTGATTAAGCATCTCAGGAAGGTTGTCAGGGATCTTCTCCAGCTTGTTTCTCCTCATGTCAAGCGATGTCATAGACTTCAGTCCCTTGAACGCATCTCCAACATCTTCTATGACGTTTGCATGAAGCTGAAGAGTGGTGAGATTTGTCATCCCCTCAAAAGAGTTGGTCTTGATTTTGGAGATCTTGTTGTGGCTCAGGCGCAGGTCCTTGATAGACCTGGGTAGGTTTGGAGGCACACGTGTCAGCTCATTGTGATCCAAGTAAAGACGCTGAAGGTTCTGGAGCTTTCCAAAGACGTTCTTTCCAATATTGTCTGAGTTGAGCTGGTTTTGGAACAGCACGACCCAGAGCAGCTCGGAAGCATTATTGAACACATCATCCTGGATGCCTGTGATCTGGTTGCGCTGTAGGTAAACGTACTTTACATGTGACGGCACGTAAGGAACGTGCTGGAGGTTGCGGCTGTGACAGTACATTGCCGCTGGGAAAGCGGCGGGGCAGTCGCACTCCAGGGGGCAGTCCGCAGCCTGGTCATCAGTCCACTGGCTAGAAGAGTGGCGTCTGCGACCTCGGAGCTGTGACAGCCACTGTAACTGGTTGAAATGCTGTCCCAAGCTTATGTCGAGAGCAACCACTGTGAGAAAGAGTAGTACTGCCCGCATGATCACTGAGGAGGAAGAGAGACCTTTAAAATGTTTTAAAAAAAGATCATTTGAACACATACAGCTGTGTTTATTAGCACACATCACATGTAGTGACCCGAACATGCTATAAGTCGTAGGCTATCACATTACAATGAATAAAAAGTTAAATAGCTATACCTACTAGCTTGTTTGTCAGAGGCCTCCTCTCTCACACTCACACTGAGCAAAACACATGGTTGCATTAAAGTAAATACTGTAAATCCTCTCCCAAGATGGGGCCCCAACCTGTGTCATATTAAGAGACCCTACCTACATTTTCCACTGTAGAGTGTCGAGCTTACACTGCTGCAACATACAATATAACCTCAAGCCATGTCAATATCATTTCCATCTGGGGTATGGTGCACACATCTGCTTCTTAACAACCTTGTTTTCCATCTTTCTGCTGTGCCGTATCATTATCACAGTCACTTGTGGCTATACCTTGCTGTTTACAGTGAAGTTGTGTAGGTTATGGAGTCACGGTATAGAGGCTGAAACTACACAAATGGGCTTCCATTAAGTTACTCTGGTAGTTAAATTACTTAGTTGTAGTCATTGTAAGATACAATACTTCTGATATCTTACATGCTATAGTATATTAATCTAGCTAGGCCTATTATTGGAACTTTATTCCACCTTTATGTTTTGCGGGCCTTCATATTGCAACAATACGTTGTCTGTGCCTCTTCTGGAGCTTCACACATGCGCACATCCCTTTCTCTCTTACAGTGTTTAGGGTGTAGGGAATGTTAAAAAATGTCTGTTGTGGCGCCATTTGCCCAAATTACCACAATTATCTCCATGCACACTCACGAAATAGGATGGAATACATTGGAAGTGGTTACAGTATATGTGAACAATTTCTTTCCAAGTGGCTTTCATTAGGCGTATGCATCAGGAAAATGGCTTATGTGCTAAAAACAAAGGTTGGAAGAGATACAGCCTTGCACCATTACCTAATCACTAATCAATTTGATCAAATTTGATGAGTAAAGACTTTGATCAATTATGCTGATGGATTCCTTCTGTATATAATCTATGGCAAAACAAGGCAATAAGTACACTCTACACAATTTATGAACATAGACTGTTCCAGGATCAGCTGACACACCATATATCTGTGGCTGTTAGACACATCAACTGAAGGCAAAACAATGCCGTAAGTATTTGCAAGCAGAAACAAATTGTATCCAATATAAAAATACATCAGATGGAGGAAAATAAAAAGCATGTTAAAAAAAGATTTAATCCAGTCAGACAAAGCAACAGCGCATCTGTGAACAGTAAATTTCCTTCGAAATAAAATATGGCCATGGGTTATCGTGATCTTGCCTATAGCAATTATCATTAAGGTTTTGCGATATAATGGCAAGGACTTTTAATACAGATGTCGAAGAGTATATTGCATGAAATCTTTAAATTTAACAGTACATGTGTACTGGTAATACATTCATTTAAAAGACAACATTAAATCTTTAAGGCTTATAGGCATTTTTGAAACTATGTGGGTGATGCAACAATCTCATGGGGAAAAGCAACACCCAACAAATAAAACATTCAACAGCGGCCATCAAAACAACCTAAAAAGCTAGGCAGAAATACTCCAATACACTAAAACATCGAATACTGTTGATGTCTAATGTGAATAAGTATTTACATCAACGCAACAGGTGAGACTGGGGTACACTCCACAGATGTTTGTTTCCTCTGAAGAGAAGATAAATAAACATCAGTGCACACACAAAACACTTTCTAGTGCATATAAGTGTACATACAGTAAAATGTTTATGCCAACATACAGTAGGTCCATGTGTTTACTTCTTTGTGGGGCATTTTCCCTAGCAGTATCTTTAAAATGGTAGTGTGTAGATTAAAAACAAAAAACAAAAACATATATAGTTCTAATTTGTGTGAAATTACAAAGAGGGCTTGCATAAAGTTGCTGAAATAAGTAAACACAAAAAAAACTGTTAACAAAAATGTTAATTAAAATCTTCAGCAATGACAATTTTAAACTTCAGACAAAGTGACTTGTTTTAGTTAAGTGTAAACCTCCAAGTTTTTTTTTTCTGATGTAGGGGAGGCATGGATAATAGAGACTGGTACAGTTCATAATTTCAAAGGCCAGGTGGTTGCGTGCTTGTATTTTTTGCTTTCTTTCTTCTCTTCAAGAGCAGAGGATTGCATGAGTCGTCAATTGTTTTGATTTTGATTTGCTCATAGTCCACTCTCATAGTTGCCAGGGCGCTTGTCATTTCCTCCTAACAATCACAAGAAAAAAACATTACACACAATTGGCTTTAACCTGTAAGGGATGTTTAATAAATGATAAGTGCAGTCATAACCTCACAAGCCATAATGAGAAATGCATTGTTTCACTCTCCTAGATACATTATCCAAAAGCATTCCCAGCCTGCATACCAGCTTACTGTATATGGCAGCTCTACTATGACATTATCGGCTTACAGTACATACAGTAAGGATGCAAATAATGTGTATTTAAACAGAAATAATGCGTCTACACCCAGATATTCCAAAGCCTCTCCAGTCCTCAAAGTAGCAAGTTATATGATGACAGAGACCAAAGTAGATTCACTCACCTTGACCTCCTCCCAGACATCCTGTTCCTCTTGAAGAACACGGCTAGTGTGGAGAGGAGTTTGTGGGACTTCCATTGACTGCTGTTGACATTAGAAAAGCTGGTTAAATATTCTTACAATCTTAGAAATACAGTTATTGTAAAAGACATGAGTCTTTCTGTGAGGAGAGCAAAGCTTGCGTACATTAATCCAGGGATGGTTCATGAACTCTATGATGCTCATTCTCTGGGCAGGCTCAGTCTTCAGGAGGTGGCGTATTAGCTGCTTTGCTAAAAACAAAAAAAAAAAACAAGTGTGCCCGTCAGTTGGCATCAACTACATCCTTGTAGGTCATCTGAAAACACTAGAGCAATTGTTCTAAATTGTGCTTAAGGGCTCTAGTAGGTTCCGGGGTCTACACCACAATTTAACAACATAACCAACATATTTAAACTGAAAATCACATGTGATTTTTTTCCTCTCACCTTCCTCTGACACATCGACCCACTCGGGATTGGGAAACTCGTATTGGCCATTGCGGATACGTCTTTTCATCCCTGGCGATATTGCCAGTCCATGATTGGAGTAAAATGGGGGGTATCCACAAAGCCTTAGGATAAAAAAAATAAAATAAAAAAGGGGGTGGGTATGATGATGACAACCAACAGTACCAACAGAATGCTGGAGAGCAGATATAAATGCCTTAAACTTTCAGTTAGAATCGTTTGACTTACAGTATATACATGATGACTCCCAGAGACCACATATCACACGATTTGTCATATTTTTCTGGACCAAGAACTTCTGGAGCTGCAGAGAAGTGGAAACATTAAAATTTGGCACACCTTAATGTGTATCTGATTCTACGATATTCCAGTAATATAATAAGTACAGCCTTGTCAGATGAAACTTAATTTCTAAGTAGCAACTGGTCATTGAAAACAAAACATGTTACACTACATTGCCGACTTTCCTACGCTGCTTGGATTCAGTGGAAACTTTTAAAAAACAGTTGAAAACTGTTTTTTTTTTTTTTAAGGAAGCTTTTAGTTAGACTGTAGGGTGGTGAGGCCGGTCTGACATGTATTTCTATTTGTTTATTTATTTGTGTCATGTGCTGTTTTGTATTTACTATTGCTGTGTATTCCCCTACAATTGTGAAGCACTTTGTAATTTTTATCTGTGAAATGTGCTATATAAATACATTTTACTTATTTGCTTACTATTATTAAAAGCACAAATAGAACAAATGTAATTTTAAACTGTGTCTAAGTAAATACAGTTGTATTGTGTAAAAGATATTAAAAGAACCTCTCCGGGAACCATCACCTTATCGTGGTGGAGAGGTTTGTGTGTCCCTATGATCCTGGGAGCTGTGTTGTCTGG
>JAODTR010013821.1:0-27279 GCA_025399935.1 Amblyopsis rosae
ATAACTAAAAGCGTAGTTGTACAGGCTTAATATTTTATAAATGTTTCGTCACACTTTAATCTCCCCCCCCCCCCCAAAAAACATATCCTGCGCCACTGATAAATTCTCATCCATTAGTGTTTTTGGAATTGAAACCTCTTATCTAATCCCTATGACCTAGTGTTAAATTATAAGAGTGCTTTCGCAACGTGTTAATGTGTGGGGCGGAGCTTCTAGGGGAGAACCCGATGGCATAGAAGGGAGAGGTGTTTTTGATTTTGAGTTCTTGAGATGACTTGGATGCGTTTTATTAAAGAACATATGCATCACTAGAATTCTATAGGCATTTAAAATATTGCCGCCAATTTTATACAGTACAGGCCAAAAGTTTGGACACACCATCTCATTCAATGCGTTTTCTTTATTTTTTATATTTATATTATATATTTTTTTAAATATATTTTCCTTTTTTATATTGTTTTTTTATTATTTAAAAAAAAAAAAATTCTATTCAAAAAAGTGTGAAATAACTGAAAATATGTCTTATATTCTAGTTTCTTCAAACTAGAATATAAGACATGTTTTTTATTGTTATTTCACACTTTTTTGTTAAGTACATGATTCCATATGTGTTCATTCGTAGTTTTGATGCCTTCAGCGAGAATCTACAATGTAAATAGTCATGAAAATAAAGAAAACGCATTGAATGAGAAGGTGTGTCCAATCTTTTGGCCGGTACTGTACATGTTTTGGGTTGTGTATGTGTGATTTTCTTTTTCTTTCACTAGAGCATATCTGATCATTTCTTTATTTAATTTAAGAGAAATGTTGGAATTAAAATATTTAATTATAATAATAAGTTACATTTATATATTATATTATATATGATTAAATATAGTAAATGTATGAGAAACTGAGTTTCGGTTGCAGAACTTGGAGCACATTGCTGGCAGTATTGTTTAGTTCTAACGTAGGGTTTATGTAGGACCTAGGTTGTTTATCTTATGGTAACCATCTCCTTAGAAGTTCTCATTAGGTCTAGTGTGCCTCTAGGTCCATTGTGCTGAAGACAGTGTTTGTTTGGCTTTAAGACTTTGGCTGCCACAATACACTGCCCCTTACCCAGCTTCACTTGTTCTATCGTATTATCCAATTGACGACATAACAATAATTTTCTAGCCTATGTCAATGGTGTAGCATACATATAGGCAAAACAACCAAATTGCAGTATGAGCGTACATGTAAACATTGTCAGTGTCTATCGTGGCCCTGCCTTCACTGTAATGGATGTTGAGGACGTCCAACAACAAGAAGCTCATATTAAACACAACACAACCCCCCCCCTCCCAAAACGCACACGCTCTATGGACCCTTTGCCAGTGTCTGACACGAGGCTTGCATGCTCATCTCCACAGCCAGCAAATCTATATGCTAATTTGAAGATGATAATCAATGAGGTTCATGCATGACTAACCCCAATCAATATAATGGAAAACCAGAATATGATCAAAATAACTATATTTCAAGAAATGCCAGACAGTTGTGTTAATGTTGGAGCAGACCATGAGGATGCCATTATTAGTTAATTGTGCGGGTTTCTATTTCACTTAAATGAAAGCTGACGTCATTAGAGGTTTGAATGCATCTGAAAAGTGACCCCATTTATGTTTAATGTATGTATTTGGATTCTGTCACTACTTTTAAAATGTATTATTACATTTTTAACTGCTAGCTGTGATTTTCTTCTTTTTTTTTTTTTACTATTGACACTTAATGTAATTTCTTCTTTGCTGGTTTGTTATTAGTGTAGTTGAGTGTTTATAGCTGAAGATTAAAATTTTAGTGCAGATTCTGCAAGATTCGTTGCAGTAATTGTAAGATGCTATGTTTTTGCGTGTTGCTATATTTAATTAATGCCTATAATGCTGTTACAAATAGGCTTTGATTAAACAAAACATAGGCAGCTGTACCAAATGTACAGAAATTAAAGGAAACCATAAAACAAAAAAATTTCTGCTACTGGTAGTCTAATTGCTGATACATATCACCACACGTCTTATTTTAACAAAGTTTACATTTTTTATACGTTTAAAGATGAAGAACAGGAGAAATGCAAATTTTTCTCTGTTGTTCAAGTCTGAATATTATTTGGTTGTGATTAGTCTACATTCTAAGCTTTATGCCTCTTACAAAATTCAGTATTCTAGCTGCGGGGGAGGGGGTAAAATCATTACCATCATCTTCATTAGAGGGCATCCCATCATCCAATCGGCACGCGGCTCAGCACAGGGATTTCATAGGCACCCCGTTGGCTGTCGCTAGGATACCACATAATCAGGAGGCAGGCCGGGGCCTGGTTGGTGGAATGGGATGTTGATGTTCTGCCGGGGAGCTCTGTGCGTGTTGGGGGGTAGAAAAGAGGTGCTGGAGGCTCAGATCGACCACAGAAACGTAGTGGCACGAGCTCAGTCACTCACAGCCAGCCAGCCAGTCAACCAGCCAGCCAGTCAGTCAGACAGCCAGACAAAGAGGAGCAGCATCTAGCAGGAGGACAGCCTAGTCCCGGGGGATGGGCCATCATACCCCTGCGTCGCGTTGGGGGGTGAGGAGGAGGTACGTAGGATGACCTGGGTGGGGGGCTTTGTCTCGACGGAGAGACCCCCTCTCTCACACACACACACACACACACATACATGTGTTGGATTCTCTCTGTATCTTTTAGCTTATGGCCACTTGAGCCCATTACTGTAGCACACTCATTTCCCTATCGATTTGTGCATTTGCCAAATGCGTTCTTGTGGTATTTGTTTAGTGTGTGTGTGAGCGCGCAGTTTGTCTAGACGTTGAGCTCAAGGATGGAGACTGATTGCAAGGATGAGGCTACTGTACTTTGCCAGTGTGCCTTTTAGCTGTGGAGAGACAGACTCTTAACGGCTCTCATCACATACACATGCCTGTTATTCACATCTGTGTGTCTGGACACACAGGAATGCTGGCATGAGCACACTTTGCAGTCAATGTATAAAGAGGGGGGGCATATTTCAGCTCAATATCAAATGCTTGGGATTGTTTGATAGTGTTAATGTTTAGGAACATTTTAAACCAGTGAATCACTGGTTGCTGGTATTTTTTGACTGTTGACTGTGTCATTCTATTTGGTGTTTGTGTCCAGCATTGAGGATGGGGTCTATAATTTCTCTGATGCCTCCTCTCTAAGGGACGGGGACATGGAAGTCATTAGCATTAGGGTATTCCCTCTACGTCTCTCCACATTGAGCAGGAAATGAGAGTTTGGATTGGGCTTGTAAATGTGGGTTAAATTACTCCAGTCCGCCAGTAAGGTTTGGCAGCGACTGTGCATTGTTTACCAGCAGCACGCTGCTCCAACCAGACTGGACACGTGATTATAGGAGGCATGCGTAGATTCTGGGAAATGTTGAATTCAGGATTGCATGAGCCAACACAGTGTCTTTCTATTGGGTGGGTTATGCTTCTCCTTTATTTTATTCTCATTTCAGAAAACCTTTAGTAATGTTTCATAGAGTTTCAATATAATTCTATGGCTATATTTGATCTAGGACTAAATGTTTCACTAAACTCATCTGCTCTACTTCGTATGCTTCATCTGTTAGTAGAGGTGATTCTTATATAGCTATAGTGAAAGAATCCATTCATCCGTTCATGGATTACTTAATTATAAAATTGTTTGAATTGGAAATGTAAAATATATTAAGTTGGTTTCTTTGTTTAGTGGGAAGTGTATAATTATCATCTTTAACATAGAGTACTTTAACATAGTTATTTGCTAGAAATTGCACATGGTTTATGAACACCACAGAGTGTTTCTGATTAGCCCTTGCATCCTTCAGAGATGAGAATAATGCTGCTTAACGAACTAGGATAGATGACTGATATGGGTGAGGTAATGGCTTAGCTATTGTGGCTGCATTTTTGTTGTAATTGCTTCCAGTATGTTCTCCGTCTGCATCTACACCCCACTCTCTATCACCCACTTCCCCCCTTATATCCAGTGCTAAGAGGTAATACCTTCGCCGCTAACCCTGGGGCTAAAAATACCACTTTTCTCTTTTAGCCTTTCTTTTCAGCTCTGTTGCATCAGCTGTCAAGCCATTTGAACCTCCATCCCCAAAAGCTACACCACCACCCAATAATACCCTTGTCCTCTTCCCCCACCTCACAGAATGCACACTAGCTTATCCCCTTGATGAGCTGTGAACCGCTCTGCAGCTACCAAACACTTTTCAAAAGTTTCTAGAGTATCGGCCTCTCTTGTTTAAGACTTCCCATTTTCTGTCAGACAATGCTATGTTATATATTGACACTAGGTGTTAATTAACAGAGAAATTTGCCATTTTTACCACTTAGGCTGCCTAAAACCGTCCTGATATGAGTTTGGCCTCTGTCAATCTATCAGTGCCTGTTATTAGGTGTCAATCAAATCTGTTGTCAGGTGATTGGACCACCATCAACCAGTTTGAACAAGACCCTGTGAGGGTGATTTCCCCCAAACACGGACACTTGCTGTCAGCACTGGCTGAACTATGGATGCAGATTGCTTCCCTACCCATAGTTTTCAAATGAGAGTTCCCAGGCTGATATAAGTGAAGCAAATCATAGAGACAGAGCTTGCATGGTTTAAACTCTACTTAATACCCCTATACGGTCAATTCTGTATATTTTGTGTAGGCCTCTGTCTTTTAACTAATTTATTTGAGCTTTCTGTCGCATCAGGTTTTGACCTTCACATCTCTCTTGTGATACTAGCATCACAAATGCTAGTATTTCACCATGCAATCGTATGATTGACCGGCAATCTGACTATCAGAAGGCCAAAATAGGTTGTTACGCGCCACACTCAGATAAACAAGAATCACTGCGTTTGCCGTGGGAATGTATCGGCTGCATCCAGTAAAATTGTTTATTTCTTTTTCAATGAAATGGTATGCTATTAGATTTAAATGAGAAACCGTTATCCGAATTTCTCCCATTATTGTTAATGACACAATGTTTGTCGTCTCTGGTGTTATGGTCAGCTCAGAGCCATGTGGGTCAGCTGTCTGACAGACCCGCCCATGGGCGTGGCTAACTCACTTCTGGCGAAAGGTCCATTGGGTTTCACATCTCTTGTAGGAATTTTAGTGCAAAAGCAAACAAATGTTTGGATTTGATCATTCAAGCTCATGTTGAAGGCTGTGGGACAGAATAATCCTGGACAAGATCGATTCTCTCCAGTCTTTCTTAGGCTTTTTGAACTATCGGTTTATTAATATACAGCCAAGGAAATAATTAAGAGAGCACTGCAGCAGTTTTATCATATTTGTATTACTTATACATTTTAATATTGTACTTAATAATCTACCTAGTAATACAAATAAAATGGCTTTATGTAACTATATGTTAACATTTTCCTTAAGTGCTGCTTCCTCCTGTGATTTCAGGCATAGGAGAGCTATTCAGAAGAGCCGGGGGTCAAAGGTGAGAAGAGCAGAGGGCACCATGGAGACAGAGCCAGTGGCCCCTGCCTCTACAGCCGGCACTACTGGGACCACCGTCACCTCTAATGCCAACACTACAGCTGCCAGCACAAGCAGTAGTGTCAGTACCAGCTCTATTACCACTGCTACTAATAGTGGTAGTACTAGTGCCAGTAGTAGCACTGCTACAGTGAGACAGCCATTGCCTCAGATATCGGTCTATAGCGGGATTCCAGGTCGGCAGACTGTTCAAGTAAGTCGTCCATGATGGGATATTACAATGTTCTGTGTGTGTAGCTATGAGAGTTTGGTTCTCACCGGGGCTCCTAAAACCAACATACACATTCCAACCAAGAAAACCAATTAAAGAGGGATTATAAAATGGTGTTTAGTTAATGTTATATGGACGTGCAGTAGTTTATTTTCTTCTACACGTTTATTTTCTAACACGCTCTCGCACACATAATTCATTTTATTTTCAAGGTATGCTGCCCTCTGTTGGTACGAGTGCTGTTGTAGTTTGATTTCTCCAATATTGCTTTGTGATTAGATACAAGGCACAAAGTCGTATCCACAAATTTTCACTGATAAGAGAGGCAAGTTTATAAACCTAGTATGGAAAGCGGAGGCTACATCCGTTGTCCTGGGCAGGATTACACTACTTCCAGCGTCCACTCTAATAATGCCATAACAGCGGGACCTTTGCCTGCTAAATGCTTGTCCTTGTCCTCAGCCTGCTGACAATAAAGAGTGGCGCACTATTGTCATCAGCCAGCCCTTTCAATATGAAGCACTGCTGGTCCTTTAGCCTCCATGACAGTTGAATGGGCATATCTATCACATTCAGATGGACCACCCCCACCCTTTTCCTCTGCAAACCTTTTTCCTGGACGCTTCTATAATTTAAACAGACTACAGGTCAAACCCACTCGTTGCTTTGCAACCAAAACCGAGGCCGTCACTCAAGTCCAGACCCGACGGTGGACGGAGGCTTTCCTCATGAAACGGATTAGTTCTGTTATGAGATGTGAGCATGAGCCGGTTTGTATACAAACCCATTCATCTGTTAGCCTGCGGTCATCTCGGAAATGCTACGCTCCGGAATGTATCAATTAATATTGCGTGTGTTTCTCATCTTCCTCTAATTCAAAACAATATGGCATCACAATGCGTGATTACTAAAATAAGTTCTTCTTAAACAACGGACCTCATTGTGAGATAAAACGCTGATTTCAGTCATATGCATGCACTAAAAGTGCCTTAAATGGAGGTTGTAAAATGTTGAAATGGAAAAAAAATCACTACCACTTACATTTTTATTTCAGTGTTTAAGGTAATTATAAGGCTTGAGGAATTGCCTCAGCAAAAGTTGCTATATTTCTTAAAAGTAAAGTCAGCTATTGTAAGATAATACACTTTTTATCAAATTCACAAAATATCTCAACATATCAATATATCTCGAGAATGACCATGCCTTTTTAAAGCTCTAATTAGGCATATGATTGGGAGGGTGGGTAGATTTGAATGAAAATTTGCATGTTTGAATGCAGTAGAAAATGTGTTAAGTATATGGTCTTAAGCCTTTTTTGTGCTGCTGTGTGTGTGTTGTTTTAAGCGAGCATGTCTTTCTCTGCCTTGGCTACAGGTGATCCAGCAGGCCTTACACAGGCAACACAACACTGCCCAGTACCTGCAGCAGATGTACGCTGCTCAGCAGCAGCATCTCATGCTGCAGACTGCGGCCTTCCAGCAGCAGCACAGCCTGAGCACCGCCCAGCTCCAGAGCCTGGCCGCTGTACAGCAGGTCAGTGTTCACATCTCTGCTCGCGCTCTTAAGCCCCATGTCTACCAAAGTGTTTTTTTTTTTTTTCTCAAGCCAGCACTATTTTTTTTCAATTGATTCCAATGGGAGCGCCATTTTTTCCCAGGCTTATAAAAACACCAGTAGCACGGCGTGCCACAGAGCGTATATTCCACGCAGAGTGCCGGGCACGGCGTGCTTATTTCACGCCGGGCGCTGACTGTCACACATGGTGTTCCACAGGGATCAGTGCTTGGCCCACTCCTCTTCATAAATTAGCTTCTACCCTTGGGTCAGATTATGAGACACCACAACGTTCAATTCCACTGCTATGCTGATGACACCCAGCTCAACTTTACCTGTAGCTTCCCATACTCCCAACTGCCTCACCAACTGCCTCCAAGACTTTCATAATTGGATGGGCACACATTTCTTAACAGCAAAACTTAACAGCAATAAAACAGAGGTCATGCTCATTAGTTCAAAATCCCTGCTTTCCAAACAACACAGCATCAACATCACCGTAGATGGTTTCCTACTCCCTCTGTCAACCCAAGTCAAAAGCCTCTGTGTCACTCTTGATAATTCTCTTTTGTTTGAACCTCACATAAAAACAATAATTTGGATCTCTTTTTACATCTCTAGGCTCAGACCCTCTCTGTCGCATGCCAGCACTGAAACACTAATAAATGCACTGTTCACTTCCTGGCTTGACTATTGTAATGCTCTACTTACCGGTATTCCAAACAAATGAATCAACAGACTACAACTAGTTCAAAACTTTTTGCATATTAAAATGCATTCCAGCCAGGAACTGTATTTATTCTAGTGCCTGAACGCTATTGGTTCCTGAAGCCCAGTAGAAAGTGGCTTTTGAGTGTAGATCATATTGCCTATTAGCTCTTCCTTATTGTAGCCGTATACTATACTAGCCTATACTGCTTTTAAAATGTTCGAACACATTTTAAAAACAGGATTGTCAACAGGTTTGATTAAACCACCTTCAACGAATCAGAACAAAGCCGCAGCCTACTTTTGTTCTGAAACTCGGGAGATCAGGGTGGTCTCACGAGGCTACCAGGCTAATAATAATTTTTAATTGGTGTCATGTGTTAAGCACATTGTGTTGACATTACACACTGAACAAATGATTTTTGAATGAACTACTGAAATTGATTTTCTCACTTACTGAACCAGATTAGATCTTAAAGGAAGAATGCCCTTTCCTGTTTTCAACTTGTTTGCAAGAATCCTGACTTATCGATCTTAGCTTGCATAGTTGCATTATGCACATTCAAAAGTAATAGTAAATTAGTACTATTGTGAAATACAATATACAAATACAATATACAGTATGATATAGTTTGAGGTATAATAAAGTGTAAGCATTATTTATGTTTTCTTAATGGCCTTTTTGTATTTTGTATCAGGCCAGCATTGCAGCTGGCAGGCAGAGTTCCTCCCAGAATGGTACTTCAGCACAGCAGACGGGCTCTACTCAGACGGTATGAGCACTCCTCAGGCTAGCTAGGCTAAAACATTGAGCCAGACGGTGAGAACACTTCTCATGCTAGCTAGGCTAAAACATTGAGCCAGATGTGAGTGAGAACACTTCTCAGGCTAGCTAGGCTAAAACATAGAGCCTATGGACATTTCAGTGAGAGCACATAAATGTCTATTGCATTATTATATAAGCAGACATGCCAAGTTGCCATTTGTTGTATTGGTCTTGTTGTTTGCAGTGCAAAATAATAACAACAACATTTGGAAAAAGTATATATTTAAATTAGAATCTGTAATGGAATTGTATTCACCATAAAGCTGAAGTTTCTTCATTCTTAAATTATGTTTCATCCGTCCTCCATAGATTAATCTGACCACTTCACCTGCACAGTTGATTGGCCGAGCCCAGAGCACCAGCTCCGTCCCGACCAGTATATCCCAACAGGCTGTGCTGCTGGGCAGCTCGTCCAGCCCCACGCTCACTGCCAGTCAGGCACAGATGTACCTCCGTGCCCAGATGGTGGGTGAGAAGGCATACTTACCAGCAGTGTGCACACAGTCACACACACGCAGTATAAACATATTGTGAATATATGTGTGACCCCAGAGGACTCATAAACAAGCCATTATCAGAGGTCATATATCACACTAGAAAGTCTACATTTGGGGAAAACAATTATAGATAGTTTGAAGACCCAAACCAAATGTTATTAAACTGAGAAACAAGGGTAGTTATTGGCAGACTGAGATCAGCTTTGTAGCAACATTAGTAGGTTAATGAGAGACGATGGAAGTTTGTGGCTGATGAACAAAACTTTTTTTGGTTGCACGACTATTGTGAACATGGTGTTAATTCAGAATTGGAAACGCCTTCAACTGTAAATTTCCGTAATACTTTTCCCATTGAATTTTCACTTTCACCCCGGGAGGGAATAAAAGTACACATGCAAGTTTAGTTCCAAAATGTAATGTGCAAAATAATCTTTTTTTTTCTCTATTACATTGTTTTGGTGATTGTTAGGAGACGAAATTGAAATCACGATTAAAATTACAGGCCAATGTAGTAAATTAAGCATTAATAACTTGGTAATTTAATGATCTGAGCAGTAACATTGTTTTCAGATCAATAACATAGTTGGTAGCTAGGCTACCATAAGCATTGTTGTGATGTGTGTGTGTGTGTGGTTTATTCATTTTTTTTAAATTTTTTGGGGGGGGAGGTATGTATATGGAAAACAATAGGGGCGGCTGTCTCGACCGCCCCGGTGTGGGCTTAATGCCATTCAATTGCCAATCCAATTTATAGTGCATGTACATCCTATTATAGCGGTTTGATATTGTGTGTGCGTGTGTGTGTGGCGTGCTGTAGGCCCAGCAGAGTAACCTGGTACAGGTAGCCAGAAGCTTGGGCCGGGCCGTTCCTTTGTCCCCACAATTAATCTTCACCCCAACAGCCACGGTGACTGCTGTCCAATCAGAGGGCTCCACACAGCAGACGGCCTCATCGCAGGTAATGTGTTGCTCATTAATGAATGAATTGAGATTATGGGTGCAGGGTGACGTGTAGATGTATAAATGATATCTTAAAAGAAAAACAAATATGGAAAGATGTATAAATAAGGAATTCAACCAGAGAAATATGTAGTAACTGCACATCTGCACAAGGGGGTGTCATATAACAGCTTTTAGCTGATGAATGTCTATATAAATGCGGCCATAAAGAATGTGATTAACATGAATTGTTAGTATAATGTTAATATACTCGTAATCATGTTGCACTCGTACGTCAAACATACAAACAGTGAATGAACTCATGTAGTTCGTTCATCTGTGTCCATAACCTTTCCTTCTCAGAATCAGGTTCAGAACCTGGCCATCCGTGGCCACCAGGTGGCGACGACGTCCTCCTCGCAGACCCAGACTCTGCAGGCACTCAGTCTAAAGCAGACACCTATGCCCATCCAGCCGGCCACCCTGCTTAAAGCCCCGGGCCAGGGGACGCAGAGCTCCGGGACGGGGAAGGTCAGCTCCTCCGACAGCCCCTATGAAGGGGGCAAGAAGGTAGAAGGTGCTGTGGTGACGGAGGTGCGAGCTATAAACATGAGCCGCAGCAGCACAGGTGTCAGTGCCCAGCCCCTAATCACTCCAGGTATGTAGTGCCCATGTTAAGTAGATGTAGCGTGGATGTGTGTGCCAGTCTTCTATCGTGTGGGGAAAACAAAGTCCTCCTTGTAAATGTTGCCTTGCTGTCTGAGTCCTCGAAGGGTACCTTAATATCTAGTGTGTGTATCTGAGCAGAATGAGTGTTTTAAAGCCCCTTTGGTGGCAGGAACTACTTTTGGCAGAGCTTGAAGCGCCATGTTTTTTTTGGATACAAATCTGAGCCAAATTAAAATCATAAACCCATGTGGTGTCTGTGTTACAGGGACCCCCTTTTCTTTTAACCTTTTTGTTTTTTGTTTTATTTTTTACTATATCATGTTTAATTGTAAATTGTCTAATAGTGGATTATGTGGCCATGGCTCTTATCCATGCTTAAAAACAGATAAAATTGCAGTAAAATGGCATAAAGTTGTATATACTTGACTTGGAATTTAAATGTCTTTCCTAATGTCTTGCTAATAACTATTTGATTAATAAGGTTTGAACAACTACGTATATCATACATCCAATGGTTTATAGGGCTTTCATTGTTAAATTGCCTTCATAATAAGATAAAAAGTGAATAGCTGAGACCCCCCCCTAATTTTTGCAGGGAAAATACATCAAGCTGTCAAACGATACACTTACCAATTCCTTTATGTAGCAGATGTACATTTCAGGCCTCAAATTATACGTGGTGTTTAAGAGGGCCGTCATAATATGGAAATACTAGCCGTGTGTTTACAGTTGGACGAGAATAGAGCTCTCCTCGCAGCTGAACTGTACGTATGCAGCGTGTTGGGGCCTGCAGTACACAAACACACGCACAATACAGAGGAGAGTGCGGTTGGGTCATGTCTATAACAGTTAATCTGCTTGCATGATTGGAAGCTGTGGGAGGCATGCTGCTTGCCACACACTGGCTCTAGACAGCACATTGTGTTGCTGAAAGTGAGCGATACTGTGCATTTGTTGAAGCCTGAATGGGCGTGAATATGCCATCCCTACGAGCTGATTAACTTGAGTGTGTGTGTGTGTGTGTGTGATGTTGAACGTTGGCTTTCCACCTTGTGTGTGTGTTGTGCACCGTGTATGCTAGGGGGCGATGCGATGTATTAACTTGGCGTGTGAGTGCACAACTGTGTCTTTGTCTTGCTTTGTCACCGTAATGTATTCACATGAAATGAAAGGGAGGATATAGGAGCTGCAAAACCTGCCCGTTAGTACGCAGTCTGACAAATTAACATGGGTTGCCATAGCAACGTGTCATGAGGGACAGGTGTGAGCCCATGAGACACTGTGGATTAGGATGAAACACACAGACTGACTGCCTGGGTCGTCTTTCATTGGATCTGCAGCCAATAGCCAAGGAAGAATAATTTTCTTGTAATTCTCAATGTTTATTATAAATATCTCAACAGAAATCTGAGCTTCTATAAAAGAATTGGACCTCCATTATAATGGTTTAATCCCTGTCAAAAAGGCTTTTAGGAAGATAGTTTTACAGCTACAGCCAAAACATGTAGTAACAGTTGTCTAGTGATTGACTGGGATTAAATTCCCTACAGTGTCTGTAGACGGAGAAGTAGAGTGAATATTGTTTAATGTACTTGTGTTTCTCTATATTTTTAAATATATTTTATTTTTATTTAATGCCCGTTTTCACTTGTTGACAGTTCCTTGACCTCTCAATGCAATGTAGTTGACAAGCTTAGGTGAAAATACCAAATGTGGAATAGCACCACCATCATCACCACCCTGAGATAACGCTCTGTTTTCAGTGACTGTTGCTTTAAATTAAACAAGCCACTGCTCACCCCGCCTGATTTCCACGTAGCTGTGTTGACGTGAGGCTACGTACGGCTGCTTTACTGCTGACTGCTAGTACTCATGCAGCGGCAAAACGCAGTTAAAAATTATTTTATGGGTTTGAACCACATGCACGTGTTTCCAAGGTGTTAATATTGCTCATTAATTCCGCCTTGACGTTCAGACTGCATTAAAGGATACAGGAGGCAGAATGGGGTTTGTTGTTATTCATGTCAACATTGGCACGGCAGCAGCTTGGTCACACAGCCCCGGACTCATGTGTAGGAAGAATGTTTACGTTTTGATAACCACCCATGTATCTACTAAGCACATTATTTCATGAATGAAGGTTGACTTATACCCATTCATCCATTAATCCATCTTCATCCGCTTATCCGTAGTCGGGTCGCAGGGGCAGAAGCTCCAGCAGGGGACCCCAAACGTCTCTTTCCCAAGCCACATTATCCAGCTCTGACTGGGGGATTCAGAGGCGTTCCCAGGCCAATGTGGAGATATAATCTCTCCACCTAATCCTGGATCTTCCCCGAGGCCTCCTCCCAGATGAACGTGCCTGGAACCCCTCCCAAGGGAGGCGCCCAGGGGGCATCCTTACCAGATGCCCGTATCACCTCAACTGGCTCCTTTCGACACCAAGGAGTAGCGGCTCTACTCAGAGTTCCTCATGGATGGCTGACCTTCTCACCCTATCTCTAAGGGAGACGCCCGCCACCCTCCTGAGAGAACCCATTTTGTCCGCTTGTACCTGTGATCTCGTTCTTTCGGTCATGACCCACCCTTCATGACCATAGGTGAGGGTAGGAACGAAAATTGCCCGGAAGATCAAGAGCTTTGCCTTCCGGCTCTGCGTGCGGTAAAATTATTGTAATACCGCTCCGATTTTCCCACCAGTCTCCTGCTCCAATGTCCCCTCACTCACGAACAAAACCCTGAGGTACTTGAACTCCTTCACTTTGGGTAAGGACTCATTCCCTATCCGGAGTAGGCACTCCATCGGTTTCCTTTTGAGAACCATGGACTCGGATTTAGCCGTGTTAATCCTCATCGCAGCCGCTTCACACTCAGCTGCGAACCGATCCTGTGAGTGCTGGAGGTCACGGACCCATGATGCCATCAGGACCACATCATCTGCAAAAAGCAGCGATGAGATCCACAGCCCACCGAACCGCTGCACTCCCGCTGCACCTCCCACAGTATCTCCCAGGGGACCTGGTCATACGCATTCTCCAGATCCACAAAACACATGTAGACCGGAAGGGCATACTCCCAGGCCCCCTCCAGGATCCTTGCAAGAGTAAAGAGCTGGTCTGTTATTCCATGACCAGGACGGAATCCGCATTGTTGTTCTTCAATCTGAGGTTCGACAATCGGCCGAACCCTCTTCTCCAGCACCTTAGAGTAGACTTTACCAGGGAGGCTGAGTAGTTTAATACCCCTGTAATTGGTACACACTCTCTGGTCCCCCCTTTTTGAAGAGGGCACCAAGGAGTCTGCCACTCAATTGGCACTGTCCCCGACTTCCATGCGATGTTGAAGAGGCGTGTCATCCAAGACATCCCCTCCACATCCAAAGCTTTTTAGCAGTTCTGGATGGATGTCATCAATCCCCGGAGCTTTGCCACTGTGGAGTTGTTTGACAACCTCAGTGACCTCCCACTGGGATATCGACGATTATCCCCCCATCAGCCTACAGCTCTGTCTCTACCATAGAGAGCGTGTCAGTCGGATTCAAGTGTTCCTTCAACCGCCCAATTAACTAATCAGTTGAGGTCAACAGCGTCCCATCCTTACTGTACACAGTATGGATGGTTTCCCGCTTCCCCCTCCTGAGGTGTTGGATGATTTTCCAGAAACATTTTGGTGCAGACCAAAAGTTTTTTTTTCTCCATGGCTTCTCCGAACCTCTCCCACACCCACTGATTATATTCTGCTACGGCAGATGCGATGCTGCAGCCCTTCGGGCCCGTCGGTACCTGGCAACCGCCTCCAGAGTCTTCTGGGACAACATATCCCGAAAGGCCGCCTTCTTCAGTTGGACGGCTTTCCTGACCATTGATGTCCACCACCGAGACCTTGAGATCACAGCTCTCCGCCGCTGCTTCAGCAATGGACCTCCACAGGGATGCCAGAGAAGCTCCGCCGGACGTGTGAGTTGAAGATCTCATAGGCAGTGGCCTCCTCTCCTAAATTATACCCATAAGCACATATTAATCAATCAATAAATGAATGAATGGTTACATAGCACGAAACCGCAGCCGTTCTTGCCTTTACTGCTAACAACACCACAAAGTGATATTCGGTTAAACAAGAAACGTTATTTAAACAAAGACATATGCTTTGTTATTATCACGGACATAAAGGTTAATGTTTTGCATTATGACTGATGATCACTGATCCATATAAAAGCATTATTAACTCAAGCTACCATAAACAGCAGTTTCCGGCAGGGGATACAATGTCTGTATGACCCTGCAAGTGCGTCTTTACGAGCAATGTTTAAAGTAAATCAACACAACATTATTTAAGTAGCCGATTTCTAACCCATATACTGTTACTGAATCATAGCCTATTTTAATCTAATTATGTAATTCTTGATGTGCACAGTGCATCATGCTCTTGATAATATATTGCCTGCCCTGCAGAGTCGAGTTGTGTTAATGTTACGGTAGCCTACCAGTTACTGTATCACAGACTAGGTTTACAGATTTGGTAATCTGCAAATGCTGAACATTAAACTTTTATTTATGGTTTGCGTACTGGTGATCAACATCCGTTCTTAAGCATATTTCGCTGGGCGGCCATATCCTCATAGGGGCGTTACTAAACAAACTGCAGAATCTACATAGCAACTGCACTTTTTCAAAATTTTCTGTTTCTCCACCTCTTTTCCTTCTATGGCCATTATAGACCAGGAAGCTATAAATCCGCTTTGAATGGCCCAGTACTTTTCCGTGTCACATCAACATTGCTAATTCTAATAACAACAAGAAATACTTGTTTTTCATGGAATTAATCCTTTATGTCTACTTAAATGTATTATCGCTTTCTGGGGCCACTCACTGTTTATATTTTAAATTGTGGAATTGCACAATGGGAAGGCATTATAATGGTTTGAGCCTAGGAGCTCTGTCTATTCAGCAGTTAGATGTTGTAACTTGGTGTTAGAAAATGTTTCTGTAAAACTGGTTTTGAACCTCGAGGGCATTTTCTGACATATTTAACAACTATATGAACCATGCTAATCATCATATCCATCCACCCCAGCATAACCGTAGCTCCTCACTGAGCCATGCAATCTGCTCATGGACAAAACAACAGCACACCATGAAGGGAGGTGTGGTTCAATGTTTGTGCTATTTCTGTTTGACTTGCAATTGAGCTGTCAGAAAGAAGGGAACAGCAGCTCATTTCGGCGCTGTGTTCTGTCATGCCCAACACCGCAGAGCTGCTCAGTTTGCCTTGAATAAGAACTGCTGGAAGCAGCTGTTCCGCAGGGTGGTTCATTGTGCTCCTCAGTAGGTGAGTAGGCATCACTCAGTCTCTGGGAGGGAGAATGCTACAGTAGCCACATTACTACTGTTAGGCTGTTGGACAACTATTACTTTTACTGCAGCCACCACTAAAAACCTCACAAAATCTATTTTGAAATTGGCAATGTGTTGACCGTAACGGTTGCAATTCACCATGATTAAGTTAAAGTGTGAAGTGTATTGTAATTGAAGTATCATAAGTACTGTATTTCTCACTCCTGGTGTAAGTAGGATATGTCCATAGTGTTGGTAATGCTTGAGCAAAATCAGTATAAGTATTTTGTCTTTAATCACAGTGAGATCCTAATTGAGGAGGAACTACTTTCAACATATTTGACAATGTTTGATTGAATTCAATGCACTATTTTATGGAAAGCAGTGCAAATGTTCTTTTGGTGCCAAGGAGAGGAAACATGTAACTTGCCTAGGTACAAATTAAACCTAGTGCTGTGATTGGAGAAAATATTTATTGTGTACTTACCTCGAAAGGTCTTATTTTGTCATTTTAGTCACTCAGAACGCCTGGTTTTATGACCAACTTAAATTTTTGGTTGTTTCAAGCATGTTCTTTGCTAAGGCCACCCTATGCTAATGTTTCCACAAACGCTGTTGTCCCTGGAGCAACGCTGTCTTCTGTTACACCAGGGATCCAGTTCATTTAACCAGTCAACCAGTCTTTTTTTATTCATGTATTTGTTATTGTTTAACTTAATTTCTGTGAGGAAATTTTGCCGAAGGCTTGGTGGAATCTACCATGTGTTGCGGTGAAAGGAGCCAAAGCGGCGACCGCGATGAGAATGTGGAGACTCTGGGATTTTCCAGGGCCTGGCGCTAAAAGCCATTAGGAGCTAAACAGTCAGTTCCTCTGCACATCATGAGGCAACGCGCACACGCTGAGAGACACACAGCCCTGTGCACATTTTCTCAGCTAAGGGGGCGGGGTGCTACCATAGGCCACATTAGACTGTGTATGTGTGGGCGTGGAGGCCTGAGTCATTCGTCTCAAGACCTTGAGGGGGAATATCGTTCAGATGAATTCCCCTCTCTTCCTTTCCTTCCAAGACAACCTTCTGTGTGTGTCTATATCTCTGTTCCTCATTAGGGTCTTGAGAAAGTTGTTGTGATTCATTGGGAAGGTCGGTTCTTGCATCCGGTGTACAGAGGTTTCAGAACCCCCACCCCCTCATCTCATTCACATAACCTAGCGGCTGAATGGATGGCTGATGGATATATTGCCTTAGGTGTGTGAACATCCATATAGAATGTATACTTTCATACTGAATAGATGTAGAGCGTATCATGCTTGTAGCTGTATGCTATTTAAAGCTAACTGCTAACCTACTCCCAGGTATGTAAAACGAAAGGCCCACGCACTACTACACAAGCTAGGTACTTACCCTATACTGTATGTTCCCATGTGTCTTAACATGTGAAAAAGTGAAACTGCTTTCCAGAAGGCTCCGCGGTTTTTAAGGGGCTAATAATATGCACCTCAGACTGCTAGAAAACCACTATATCTTCCACTGCAGGGTACTGAAAACTTTGAAACCAGATGGAGCGTTCCCACAGAAGAACCCCTATGCAAAGAATGGAAGAGGGAGGAGCAGTGGGAAAGAACACTTGTATTTGGCTATGCTCCATTTTAACATAACGGGGGTTGTGAGTACCAGCGCACACACCTGTGTTCGCACAAGGCATCTGATTAGAGCTACTGTACTGTATCTCCCTCTTCTCACGCATGCGCACGAACACACACACGCACACATCCTTGGGAAATGGTATACAGTAGGTGTGTGGTTTAGTAATCTTTTGTGCTGCTGCTGGTAGCACTCAGGAGTATTCTATCCCTGGGAAAGTGATCCTCATTGTTTGCTGGTATGCTAGTTGGAGACCTCTTCAAGGAAGCATGGAAATGAAGCCTGGGCTCAATTGAGTCACCACTGACTACAGTTTTATCCAACCTACTGTCTATTGTGCCCTGTAGAGACACGTGGCCTTTTTTGGTATCCCCACCCCCACGCCTCCTTGGGCAGCGTTGTGACAAGTCCAGCTCGAGACAACGGTCTTCTTCCAGTTACAGTGTCGAGTACGGGGGGGGGGCTGCATCTCGGGCTTCAGGGGGATGTTAAGAGAGAGGCCCAGTTTGTCGTTTTGATCTGCAACAGTGCAGCCGGGTACTGGCAGACCTCTGTAAAAGACTGCCTGTGATAAATGGCTGTGCCAGGGCGAGCCTGTCCGCACTCTTTTTCAACAATATCTTGATGTTAACATGCCTGATTCCACTGACCTTGGATGTACATTCGACTCCACATTCTGCTGATTGTATGACAAATTTTAAAGTAGACGCTTTTTAATACTTTGATGTAGTGGTCCTCAACTCATGGTGGAAGTGGGCAAACTGGTTCAGCACCCTTCAATTCAGTTACCTGTGTATCTTCTTGTTGTTATAGTGTACACCCAGATCCACCAACACAAGCAGCAGCAGTTTGTGGTCCAGCAGCAGAGCCAGGGATCCCAGAAGACCCTGGGTCCGCCGCTGCTGCAGACGGCCTCCATCCAGCCATCGCAGCACCCGGTCCCTGTGTTACCCAAGCCCGGCCCCCACCAGCCGGCCGCGCCCAGCCAACAGGCCACTATCTTCCACTCCACCATCAGCCCCCATGCCCTGCATCCGCCCATGACCCACGCCAAAGCTCAGCCTGTCCAGCTAACTGCCATCAACCTTCAGATACAGCCAACGGTGAGGGTCCATCCTTTGAGGGTGGTGGATGGACGTTGACATGTAGATATTTAGGACTGAGGTGCATATGGATCGACTAAGGGATATTGAAAGTGTGCATTCACTTCTTCATGCATTATACTCACTTTTTTTATAAAGGTGATATTAACCCTTCTCAGTTAAACTCATATTTCCAGAAAATTTGGTCTTACAGTATTGGGTGGCATTTTATTTTACATTGTACTCTGTAATTGGTATGACAGCACCAGTAATAAAATGACAGATATAATATAATACCAGATTGGTATTAAGGTAAAGGGGCTTTTATTGTCACATACACATATTGCACAATTCATCCTCTGCATTTAACCCATCCCTCAAGGGAGCAATTAATAAGAGTAACTCATTGATTTTACTTGTTTACCTAGAAGAACCAATTCTATGTATAACTTTAGTTTATAAACTAAACTGTGTCATCCATATTTTCTTCCATAATCTTCCTTAGTACACAGTTTTAATGTAGCTAAATATTACCATATCTTTTTTTAAAGTATTTCATGATTGTTTATTTATTTATTTGTTTTTCTATTGTACACCTTGACTATTTTTGCTGCACAGCATGTAATGTGGTTGCAGCAACTGAATGTGTTTACATGTCTTGACCCAGCCTGCGCGATTGGTCCAGGACAATAAAGACAAGCCCACCTCACTAGTGGTCCGCGAGACTTGTCCACCTCCAGCGACGACACCGCAGCCGCCCCAGCAGATGCCCACACCTCCTCTGCCACAGCCACCGAAGCCTGTGGAGCAGCCTAAGGCCAACACAGCAACCCCTGCTGGCCAGCCAAGTAAGGAACCGCACCTTATTGTCTTCTGCTGCTGCTGCCAGTAAAAGTGATGCTGAACTTTAGTGAGCCTTGAATGCAAAGCTCCCTTAAATCAAAATGTATACATGTAGAAATAAAACTACAGAGGGGGAAGCAACACGACCACACGACTGTCTGCAGAGGCCTTAACATAATGTCACAAAGATTCATATTAATGTCAGTTTCTGAATGTTTTTAATGTGACTAGAGGTTCTTATAATGCGTGCTGAGCTATGATTGGAGGTGTGTGTGTGTGTATGTTGGTGTTAGCAGGCCGATATATCTGACGTTATTCCTTTCTTTTTAATAGTGTGTTGTATCACAAATAAACCAAAAAGTCTTCCTGTCTCGAGAGTTGAGACACTAAAAGTGAGGTATTGTTTTTCTTACATGGTACTAGTCCTCATGGGAAAGGACTGTTGCCTCAACATGTCCTCTGTGATGTTTAATTTACATTTAGCTTAAAGCGCTTACCCAGGTTGTCTTAAGCATGCAGATAATGAGTATTATGTTTTACTATGTGTTTCATGGACATGGGCTGTTTTGTAGAGTGGAATGTCTCAAACAATGTTAAATTATGTAATTATGTTCATTTAAATCCTCGAACAAAGAGCACATCTTACAGGATGTGGAATGAAGATGCACAACTAACCTCAAACAGTTTCAGATATTTCATCCAGTTTAGAAACTATTAGTGGCATGCGTCAACAGGAATACCCCATAAAATGTGCAGAATCAGTAGAATATTTTTGCTTATCATGCACATTTGGTAGACAGTTTTGATAAGCATAAAGGCTGGTTTCAGAGTGGCATGGGCTCAGTAAACATATTAACATAAAGCGAGCAAGCTACATGATCATGTAAAAAAAAAATTATATATAAAAAAAATTCTTCACATTTTGTGAATTAATGTGTATAGCTTGCCCTCAAAAGTTGAAACATTTCCTTTGAGCAAGGCCACAGGGCAATATGGTCTGTAATCAATATTGGAAATATTTCTTGCCCCGAGGACAGGAAACATTAGCCTATGTTTCAGCTGATGGCCACAGAGGCACATGGGATCCAAAGTACGCTATGGTTTTTATTACATTATTACAATGTTACCTGTCAATGAGTGGAGCAGATGGGACACAAGCCACAGACTGTCTGCTTTTAACAGCATTTTTATTGACCGTAGTCAGTATAACCACTGGCACTAAAAGACAACTTTAGTTCTCCTTGGTCTATAAACAGACCAGCAGCCGTTTAGGTCATTGTGCTCTAACTTTATGTATCAGATTTCATTACATTCCAACCACAGCATGAGAATTACTGCTCCAAAAGTGCAATCCAATTGTCTATTGGTATCATATAGGTAATGTGTACTGTCTCTATTTCTGGCTGTTGGCACTTTCCAGTAATGAAACGTCTTCCCATGACTTTCCATCCATTTAATTGAGTCATTACAGTCTTCAGGATCAAGCCTGTTTTGTGATTATTCGTGTGTAGCGGTCATCGGGGGACATTTTAAAATTCTTGCAGGCCAGCCACCCCAGCTGGGTATCAGTAGCTCAGAGGAATGATGATCCTTGTTGTGGGTGGAAAAAGAAGTGTAGGCGGCGCCTCACTGAAGCGTTTCATATGATTCTGTCTCCGAGTGGCCGAGCGAGCAGCACTTGCTAGCCCAGCGCTCTGGTTGGTGGGGCAGCTCGGCGATAGCGTCCGGTCAGTCAATACACTGGCGAAATGGTAGCCCTTGTTCGTACAAGGTAGATAATACGCAAATAAGGAACACGTGTTTTGTCTTTGAAAACGGGACTTTTACCGGTAAGAAAACTGTTTGATTTTAAATCACATCATACGCTGATAGCGCAATGTTTACTTTCGCTTTCACAAAAATGATATACTGTTTTTGCGATCTTTACGTGATTATTTGCTCAGCTTGTTTGTGGTTCCGTAACGAACGCATTTTGTTGCCAGCGTCGTTCAAAAGTAGCACTTTGTAGGCTAGGCTACTACTGCGTGGGTAGTGGATCTCATTGCACATTTGGTTGCAGTAGCCTAGTTGTAAATTACGTGCAGCTGAATTATTTATACTTCTGGTATAACTTTCTGGTCTAGTTAATGTGTGAACGTTGCTTCATATCAAATGTAGTTATAAAACGAAGTATGCACATGTTTCTATAGCAGGCCCGCCCGCCAAGAGGCAGAGCCCAGCACCAGGGACCCCTCCAGCCATGACCTCGGGGAACGAGAGCGAGGCACCCAACGTGACTGGCAGCACGCCCCATAACGGAGAGAATAAGCCTCCCCAGGCCATTGTCAAGCCGCAGGTCCTCACACATGTCATCGAAGGCTTTGTAATCCAAGAGGGTGCCGAGCCATTCCCTGTGTGTGTAAGTGCCCCTTTCCTTGAAATCGCGTTCCTAGCAGCGGTTGCTAGTAAACAAAAGTGGGACGCCCTCCAGTGTATGGGCCGCTGGAGAGCAGTCTCAGCATTCAACACTGCCACTATTTGTTGTTACAGCAGAGCTTATATATATATATATATATATATATATATCCCTGTAGCGATGTGAAACAATACAGATGGATACTGTGCGTCTCTGTAGCTACCTACAAACCGGCTTGTTGCCCACAGAAGTAAAGTCATGGCATACTTTTCAAAGTTTTGTCTTTTAAGAATTAACAATCTTAAGGGAGGGGATCATAGCTTTCCTTCTGGAATACTGTGGTCAGTCTTATTTCCAAATGTGTTTCTGTAATGTGTGTTTGGTTTATCATTGTGGCCTGCATTCACAACTTATTCAATGAACAAAGAGAATTGGGGGTTGGGGGGAGGACAGCCTCAATGGCATTTGGTGACATGCAATGACAATGAATAGACTTAAGTAGAGGTTGTATTTGTAATTTGTCTTATTTTAGGCCTCACTGCCTCCTACTGGACATGTGTTGTAAATACCTATATGCATATGACAGCATGTATGTTTTCAAAACGAGCACGCTCAAACATGTTTCATCACACCTATATGCATTATATAATGTGTACGGTTACTGCTGTAACTGATTTATCGTTCCAGTCACAAAACATTTTGTAAAACTTTTTTTTATTTTTTTATTCATTAGTCGGCAACGTACATTTACATCTGCAGGGTTGTCATAAAGTTGTGCTCTACATCAGGTGGAGCGCCTGCCGATTCTGATTGACAGCCCGAAGAAGTTGGATCATCAGTTCTCGTCAGACCCCGACAAGACCCCTGTTAGCAACCCAGCCAACACCACTGACTCTGAGCCTGAAGAGCTCAACCAGCCAGGTAGAAGGCAACACCTTACAGGGCTGTTCTTTCCTTAAGCCCTCTCCTGCTATTTAAAGCTGTACTGGGAGTGAAAGGGCTGCATTATGATTCTGATGATGGCAGTTGTGGGATTATACAATTAAGAAATGGTCAAACGTATGCATAGCTGCATTTAGACTTTTGATATAGTCTTATATTTTAGGTTTCTAACTTCTTAGAAACAGAAAACAGGAACACATCTAAAAATGCACATAACTATGAATTTGTTACATACGGTTTACAATTATGTTTGGCATGTTTATTTTGTGTTAGTCTGTTCCCAACTGTTGATTCCTCCCCAGATGAAAAAGATGAAGAGGAGGAGCCCAAGCTGACCTGTGAATACTGTGGCTGGGTCGACTTTGCCTACACATTCAAGGGCTCCAAGAGATTTTGCTCTGTGGTGTGTGCCAAGAGGTAAAGTGACCTTTTTCAAATCACCATACACTTTAGGGACAATCACATTGAAATCTGGAGGCATTCTGAAGACCAGTGGTTTGTCTTGTTGTACAGATACAATGTGGGATGTACAAAGAGGATGGGTCTGTTCCGTCCAGAGAGGAGTAAGTCAAACAACCGCTGGCGCAAAAGGTCCCAGGGTCGTCCCACCATGGAGGCTAAAAAACAGGTACGACGAAAGAAGCAGCATTTTTATTTTACCAGGGGAGTCCTGGCCACTTCTTCTACTTTGTACACAATATGGTTTCTCCAAATTCTCAGTTGACTTTCCAGCGCTTTTCACACTAGAGTACCAATATGTGTACAGTGTTATATTGTTGACTATAATTGAGAACATATGCTCAAGTCTTTCACTGCCAAGTTGACTGGCTGTCGTGGCTAACACAGTCTGATTCTATACATTTCAGAAGCTGTCCCCTTTGCCTCAGAGCCACCCCCAGGGCGGCTCTCTGTCCTCCCCCCACCCCTCACAGCCCAGCCAGGGAGAATCCAGCCCATGTTCAGACATGTCCAGCTACGAGGAGCCCCCGTCTCCATTGTCGGTAGCCAGCTCGGGGCCCCTGGCCCCCGGTGCCACCGCGACCCAGATCCCCGTCCACCGCCAGGCGAGCAGGCCATCTGACCAGGAGGCTTGTGGGGGCAGAGATGTCCCAGCTAGCCTGTCCCAGCACTTTGAGCCCGGTGACCCCACCAAGTGGAATGTGGAGGAGGTTTACGAGTTCATTCGGTCCCTGGCAGGTCAGCTTAACCAGCGAGTTTTGAAAACTGTGATCCGTACATAGGTTTATAGCTTGTGACATAACTCCTCCTCCATGCATTCTCGCTGCACAAGAGATCATAAAAATATGTAAGAACCATAGATGGTTACTTCACTCTTAACAAGCTGAAAGTCATTATTTGACTGTAAGTCTGTTTAGCCACCCTTCTTTTAACCTGCCCCTGATCTGAATAAAATAAGCTTGTGCGATTTTGATCAGCCCTTAATTTGCTTTGTTTTCTTGTGGCAGGTTGCCAGGAGATAGCAGACGAGTTCCGCTCTCAAGAGATTGACGGACAGGCTTTGCTCCTGCTAAAGGAGGATCACCTCATGAGCACCATGAACATTAAACTAGGACCTGCACTCAAGATCTTTGCACGCATAAACATGCTCAAAGACTCATAGTCCAGAAGGACGGTGTGTGTGTGTGTGAGAGAGAGAGGTTCTTAAAGTGACATGCGTACACACGCGTGTGCGTGTGAATGCAGGAGAGCCATTTTCTAGTACAGGCCAGAAAATGCATTTTGATGGTGTTGGTGGCCGAACCTTACCTCTGCACTTCTGTCTTGGTCCACCCCACCTTTCCTGCCGTCAGTCCCTTGGGTGTGCAGTTGCAAATCCAGGGTCAGTCTCACAATTCACTGTTTTCTTTATTCTGTAACCACAGAAACCTGGTGATATTCAAGCTGAAGCCACAACTGAAATGTTTTTATTACTTTTTGATCCACAACTCCTATAGAGTCACTTATTTTATTAGAATAACGTATACCATTTCAAATATGTTATAAACAAGCATAAACTCTACTGAAAAATAAATGCATGATTTATCTAATTAGATTGGGGGATGGTAAAACATTTTCCATCGATAGGAAGACCCCCAAGATATGTTTCCCTTGCTGGGAAATTAAATGCATACAGAGAAAAGCAACATGTAGCTGTAGTGATTGGCCAGTCACAAGCAAGTCTATTACAATGTGTGGGATCCAAATAGACTGCATTATGGATTGTGATATTAACATAAAAATATGGCACACATTTTTTGGGAAAACTATAAAAAAGGTAATAAAATGCTCATTAGTGTTTCCATGATGTCTGGGTGTAGATTTACAAGCAAATATATTGAAATTAGATATTTATGGGGGCATACTGTATATCTTACATTATTTTATTATAATACATCTTGTTTTGTGTGTGAGAGAATGAGACACTATTTCTTGGGACATAGAAAAGCCTGTATGCTGATATGTTAATCCATGGTCAATTATGCACATTAATTTTACTGTCAATGTTTTACACAAAGTGAAGGTAGAAATTCCTAATTTATTTCAGAGCATTTTTGTCAGCAGACCTACAGCTATTCCAGCAGATTTTTGTCTCATATCTCATGGAAAACCAGGCGAATATTTTGAGACACATTCCACCACACAGCTATTAGCACTTAGTCTGGATTTTAATTTCTATTTGTTACATGTTAATACATCTAGAACTGAATGTGTTGCAGACTTGCGTAGCAATTCTGATGTTGGATGCTTGTACATAGCAGCTTTGTGAGAAACATCTGTGTGAGTAATGACTATTTGTGTGGAACTATTTGCCATTTGACCTAAGTTATATTTTTATTTAATGTTTTGAATATGCAAATATAGCTCGGGAAGTTGTACTTTGTTTTTGTTTTTTTATGAAAATATCAAATGTTTTGTGGCTGTTATTGGGGAAAAGGGGAAAAACAATTTATTTTGTTTTTCAGATTAAAAACAAACGAGCCTGTATTTATCAGATTTAAGAATTTCATACTCACATTTTTCATTGATAAATAATCTGCAATGCATATCTGTCTTTGACTAATTTGTTGTACAGCTGCACGAGTATCCTAAAGCAGAAGAAAAGGCAAAATGACTGTAAAAAGCATACCGTAGAAAATGACTATCAACAGTGGTCACCAATAATAGGCAACCCTTCCTTGATCCACTGTCTTGTTTGCTTCCCCCTCCAACCCAGTTGTTAGCTTTAGAATGTCATGGCTTTTAAAAAACAAAACCAATGCGGGCTCAACAACGTTCACATCGCTAACACAAAGCGAAATATTATTTGTTTCAACTGTAGGCTACAATCGCCCAATGGTGGTTGTGTAATATTGGCCTGCCTACGTAACTATGCAACTCTGGTGCTGTATCGTAAAAGTGTACAACGGCTAGGAGGCAATATGTCCACTTATTCCGGTTTAACGTTTCGGTCTTTGAAAGTTGTTCCTGAAAGAAGTTAACAATTACATTGCCTGAACTCACGCCCACTGTTTTGATTCAATAATCGAACCTACCAAATTATACCACCGCCCATTTAGTTAAATAACGCATGAAACGATTAGCGTAAAAATGTCGAAATTTTGTTTTATAGCATATTAAATATGACTTTATAACCATGTATCATTTACAAATATTGTTGGCCTTTTGTGATTAAAAACACAAAAGTGAAACCCCTCTACAGTGGTTTGACCCATTTTAAACTTGCAAAGTGAAGTGAACGACCGATGTACGCAACATTGTAGGGACGTTACAAAGTAGCGATCCAAGGTTACACACTCTAAAGCAAGTTGAAGTATATAAACACTTTCAACATTTTAAATTGAATTCGGTGGTTCTTGCAACACGGCGACAATTATTGCAACATACCAAGAACTGGTAAGTGAACCTCACCTAACACGTATGCCCCGACTTATTTGTACTAGGATATATATAGTTGAGGCTACAGTAAATATAGCATTTTAGTATTATATCCGTTGTCACGTTTTTATTTTAGTTTTCCCCCCAGTCTATGGAGGACCAGGACTGCCATAATAAAAAATAAATAAATATATAAAAGTATAAATAAATAAAGAAAAGTATAAATA
>JAODTR010013839.1:0-27278 GCA_025399935.1 Amblyopsis rosae
ATGATGACGTCACAGAGGGTCTGTCCATTTATATATACAGTCTATGGTGACGTCACAGAGGGTCTGTCCATTTATATCTACAGTCTATGGTGACGTCACAGAGGGTCTGTCCATTTATACATACAGTCTATGGGTGAGACCCATAAAGGGTCCGTCCCTCCCACATCTCAGGGCATCGTGTCTGGCTCTCCTCTCTACTCATCCCCCTAGACAGCCGCGTGTATCTTTGCATTTGTTTATATATTATTCTCCGATTTCTATTGCAGATTATTCACAGTAATATTATGTGTGTGCACGTTCTCTCGCATTGCATTTGCACATACTCAAGCATAGTGACAGCTCTCTGTGGTCGGCCACTTGACTGGAACGCTCGCATTTTCCTCGGGATCAAAAAGGTTTGTTTCTTTCTTTCTTTCTTTCTTTCTTTCTCTCCTTCTTTCCATATGCGTACATACCTACCTGCACAGTTGCAATGTTTTGCAAACATAGCATCTGAGGTACTGCGGGTATTTACCCATGTACCATGTTTTCCTTCACAATGACCTATAAAATAAGGCTGATGAATAATAACTTTGCCTGAGTGAATTGACTTGTTGCTAATTACAACCGATCACCCTCACTAGATCAGTGCTCTGCTGGGTGGAGCCTACAGGTGAACCAGTGTGTAACTGGGTGGATGAGTGTTCAAGCTCCTCACAATCTCTCCGGGCTTGACTTGGAAGTCTCCGTACTCCACCACCTCTCCGCTGGAGGACAGGAACTGGGCGCTCATGGCCTTGGGCACGTCCTCCGCCCGAATGCTCATCTTGGAACGGATGCTCTGCAAAGAGCACGCAAGTAGAAATGAGCTAACCTGACATGCCAGATTAAGTCGTACATTAAAACGGTTTGTAAAGGGCAGGCCCTTTCAAAAGAATACTTGGCAGTTGATTGGATGAACCATCTGGTCATTTTCACTGTCAGCACCATGGTCAGCACACCTAAACCACGCCTATATAGCTATAAACGCAACGCTGATTGGAAAACCAGGCCGGTATAGCTATCAACACGACGCTGATCGGAAAGTTAAGTTGCTACTCACACACATTCAACATAATTTCTAGGCTTTTCAGACTGACTCTCACGGCAACATTAAACTGAAGCGCACAAGATCAGGATGGTGGAAGGCTAGAGATAGGCACCCAGCAAGTCAATAAACACTGCGCTTCCCAGAAAAGTTCTGTTTAAGAAGGTGGAGTCAGTGATTGTACACTAATATACTTTTAGTCACATTCAGCAAACATCTACTCGCGAATATGACTTTCTCCATGTCTAACAGGTGTAGTCAGCAATCCTGGAGAAAGATTGTTGATATTTGAACTTGATCAAATAAAAACTTCTCCATTGGGCGTTTCCACAGAAGCTCCGCCCCACACACGGCCAAGGCTGATATGGTGTTGTGTGGTGCGGTCTGCACCACTTTGTGTTCCCATTGTGTAGAAACACCCGATCATTTCTGCAGCGCACATACAGAGCGGACAGCTAGCAGACCGTGAGTAGAATTTGACAAAAAGTGTATTAGCTTTCAATCGCCGACTGCACCTTTAATAAATGTGATGAAGCACGTACCTCAAAAGCCTTCTCCATGATACTGAGGATGTTAGATGAGTCCTCCTGCAGCACACCCAACTCAGCGATAGGGAAATACCTGTGGAGTTTCTACACAGAGCACATAGAATAATAATTAACCACAAATAGGACCAGGAAGCAGATCACCGCCTGAATCTTTCATCAGAACTACCGTGACCTGGGATATTTCTTACTGCGCTACAGACTTCAAAAGGACAATGTTTTGGGTGAGTTGGAGCGTTGTCGCTTCACATTATAAAGGACAGCATGGCAGTAGAGATTGTCAGAACTCTGAATTACTGAATTATTTGTTATTTATTTGTTAATTATTTATACATTGGTCCCAAACACAGAAATAAAGACAGATGGGGAAAATGAGGTCCACATCTGTATTGACCAGAATCCCCCTAAAGATGAAATGTCAACAAACCCTGTTCTAAGTGCTTTTTGTGGAAACAACCAATATGGTTATACAGTAAAGTGCCCCCCCCTTCCCACAGCCTGGTGTACCCACAATGCACTTGCATTTAGCCACCCCCACTGGTCGCTGATTGGTCCTCCATTCAGATTGGCTGTGTGAACGTTAAAGCAAACAGGGTTTCCAGACTATATTCTCAGCTAAAATGAAGATGAGAGCAATAGTCGAGCCAGACGGCTCCCACCCCCTCACCCCCGTAAACGAAGAGCTAAAGGTCAGACCCGAGTGTGAACAAACCTCGTAGTAGGTGAAGGAGTAGTTTGTGACGGCGAAGATGGGGATGATGTTGTGCTTGCCCAGCATCCGCACCAGCGTGGGCACAGACGGGTAGTCCTGGTTTGTGGCCTCGGTGTACGCGCCCTTGCCATCGAGGTGGCACTTCTCGTCGTTGCGGGCCAAAATGCCCGATAGAACGTTCATGCCGTCCGCCTCGTAGTGGAAGGCTGACTCCGTGGAGAAGACCAAGAGGTGGGTGCTGTAGTCACGCCACCCTATCTGGTCCTGGAGGAGCAGCGGGGCAGGCGTAAAGGGGAGGGAATGAGAGGTGGCAGTTGGAAAATGGAGGGAATTAGAGGTGGCAGTTGGAAAATTGAGGGAATTAGAGGTGGCATTTGGAAAATGGAGGGAATTAGAGGTGGCATTTGAAAAATGGAGGGAATGAGAGGTGGCATTTGGAAAATGGAGGGAATTAGAGGTGGCATTTGAAAAATGGAGGGAATGAGAGGTGGCAGTTGGAAAATGGAGGGAATGAGAAAGTCACATTTTATCAGGTAGAGAAAAGCAGAGAAAAGTGACCAAATGGCGGCCCAAGCATTGTCTTTGATTATGCTGTAAGAGGCCTTGCCTTCGCTGACAGCCCAGTAACGTAGAGTACAGCGAAGTGTACATGTGTCATACACCTACATGTACCATTTATCAAGCTATATAATATCTTAAACAAGTGTAGAGTTGTATATCTACTAAACCTTGTCACTCCACAAGGTATTGGTATTATCATTCATTCAAATAAAATATTAGTATTAACCAGTTACAGCCAGCCACTCTGCTCAGGTCTGCTCTGGCTTTCAATACAGAGTTCCCAAACTGAATATGTAGAGGTGCAAAATCAGGACGGCTTTAAACAGGCTACTGACATGGCAATGGTAGACAAACACTCCATGTCTGTAGTACACACGGTGTTATTCTGTACATCATTATTAACCTTGCAGACTGCAGCCTGCAGTATGGCATCAAATCCTCCTTCTGGGGCGTCGAGGTTGCCAGATATGATCTCCTTCTGAAGCTCTTTGATGAAGAAATCGGAGTTATTGGTCAGCTTGATGACATTCTGGAAGGAGAACGGAGGCTTGCTGTTGGCCCACGGCTTGGCTAGCCTGAAGCATAGAAACGGGCAGGGTGAAAGAGAGTACAGGCATAATGCAATGCATGTGTGTGTGTGTGAGGGACGGATGTTACACTAAATTAGTCCAATCAAATTCACAGTAGATCTCACAAAACAATCAATGACAATGATATGATATTTGACGTTACATTTAAACTTAAAATACATTTTATGTATTACACAATGTTTAAGATTTTCGCATCGTTCCTATTAATCGATAAGGATGAACAGATATAAAAATGTAGAGTAGGAATGACAATCTAGTTTGTTGGCAGCTGGAGTCCACCAGCTTCTTAACTGCTCTAAACACATTTTGCTGAGTTTACTTCATATACGTATTTGTCAGGGACCATATATAACAACATGAATCCCACATAAGCAGAATATGCACTGTACAAGATTTAGCTAGTGGCTACTTTCCATCTGCAGTTACCGGTAATACAGACACGACACATATTCAAATCAATAAATCAACCAAATTATATATATATATATATACACATTGTAAGTGTTGCATAGTGTTGTCAGAGTTATCAGACTGTCCATACTGTGCCGGTCTCATGTCCGTCTGAGGTTCCACGACTTTGTCCACAAACTTCCCAAAGCCGATGGTGTAGTCATCGGACAGTGTCTTCACCAACGACGCTACGGAAAATATCACTTATAATTAGCATCATGGGATCCATTATAACCACATCATAAATACAGCATTGTCCAAAAATACGTGCAGTTTTGCTGCATTATCTGCATTATTTAGCTTTTAATGGAGTGGACGCTTGAACGTGTGATTGTCTGTTGAGTCACTCACAAACACACACACACACTTTTATTATAAACCAGGTAAACTAACATACAGTAGGCCCCATTTCAAACTGTCCATGTACCGTACCGAATCGCTGTGCAGAAACACGCACACACACACAAGCGCACACACATGCAAAAGAACACAACATACGCCTACAAACACATCACCTATATTAATTGAGGTGTTATGGTAACTAGGCCTACACACAAACAAACAAACAACACAACACATACCGACAAACCCACACACATCACAACACGCACACAAAAACTCAAACAAACACAACGCACAACACACGCACACACACACACACACACACACACACACACACACACAACACACACCCAGATCGGTGCCCATGCTCTTCAGGTTGTTGAGGTCGTCCTCCATGGAGTAGGAGAAGTCCATGAGGATGTAGAGGTCCAGGGGCCCCTTGGTGGGCGCAAACACCTCCATGTCCACCACCTTGCTCTCCCCGGGCAGGAAGGACATTCTCATCCTTTGGGGAGACACCTGGGACTGCTGGAGGTTCATGTTTATCTGCTGCCTCTGGTGAGAGAGGGGGGGGGGTTGTGACATATACAGTACCAAAGTACTTATAGACAGGTGTGGACACTCAGCAGCCATCTTGGAAAGGTCTACTGACGAATTCACGTTGTTGTCGGAAGCTCCTACTTACGAGTTCGGAACTCGTAAATACGACGCGTAACTAAGTAACTAAATACGACATGTCGCGCATTCAAGTGCATCACGCAGGCCAATTAGGAAGCAGCTTTAAAATAAACTGACAACCTATCAGAAACATTGTTGAAAAGAGAAATAACATTAGGGGAGTATTTATAGCCAGTGCCCCTGCGGCAAATTACGTTAAGAAACCACGTTCACTTAAGTCTACATTTAAAAAACATATAATAGCTTGTTGATGCATTGTCATACACATATTAATGTAGGACTACAACACACTATCATCCACGCACACCTTGTATTCCTCCATGTTTGTAGTTCCATCCCGCATAACTGTAGGACTACAACACACTAGCATCCACGCAGACCTTGTATTCCTCCATGTTTGTAGTTCCATCCCGCATAACTGTAGGACTACAACACACTAGCATCCACGCACACCTTAGTTCCATCCCACATAACTCAGCAACTCGGGTATCATAGATAAATCAGAGTTTCCCAGTGGAAATTACGACGTTGTTTGACCGTTCATGTGCTCTGAAGACGTAAAAACGATGTATCCAATAGCGTGTGAATGCGGCAAAAGCCCTTATAGGCAGGTCTGGCCACTTTCCATCTTAACTGCACTTCCAATAGCCACAGAGGCAAAACAAACTATATGTATATATGTATATATATATATATATATATATATATATATATATATATATGTATACAGTCGTGTGTCAAATCTGATTACAACAATTAGAAGAAATGCTTAAAATGTTTGTTGACTTTTGCTTTACAATTCATGCTCTGAAGAAGGCCACTAGGCCAAAACGTTAGCAAGAGTTTATTATTGTGGCCAGAATAAACTGGAAAGATGTGAGATTGGTTTCATTGCGTGCGCTACCGTTTTTTTGGAGATTCTTATTTTCGAGTTTAGCGCCATAACAATATCTTTGGGGTAGGTGCGTCCTGTTTTCGCCTATGGTTTAAAGAGCCTTTTCACGTCCCACAGGTTCAACTTTTACTACGCTAGGGCAACCGTTAGCTTGCGTCAGTGCAACAACACACGATTGGCTAAAAAGGTTAAGGCTTGGCTGTTATAAAGCAGACGATTCGCTCTTTCCTTCCAGCCACCGCATTCATTACAGATTCACGGAGAAGGCCGATGTGTGCACAGTGTGTACGGTAGAACAACAAGCTTACTTCCTCCACGACCAACTTGCTGTGGGCCGTCATCAACGCCTCAGTACTGCAGCCGTGCACTATCAGGTTTTCATACAGGTCACAGCGGGGGCCCTCAAATGTCTGCGCAGGCAGGAAGACACAAAGTGGACTTTAGTCAAGAAACATATCAGGTTAACTCTCCAGTCAGTGTCATGTGACCAGCGACACTGGATTTCATCAGGAGTTGGTCCCCGGGCGCTGCACAGCGGCTGCCCACTGCTCCCTTGAGGGATGGGTTAAATGCAGAGGATGAATTATGCTACATGGATGTGTATGTGACAATAAAAGCATCTTTAGCTTTACCTTAGCACACAAAAAGCAAATCAAATCAAATTTTATTTATGAAGATTGTTTAAAAACGGTGTCAAGCACGTACAATTAAATAAAATAGAAAGGAATCCACATAAGGTCAAGCAACATGACGAACAATTTTAATTACAACTCACAATGGAATACCTGTAGACATTCTTGAGCAAGATATCTAGACTCTATCTGCTACTTGAAACAAGTGCATCTTCAGGTGGTTGAGGTCGTCCTCCAATTATTATGTAATTTTACTAAATGTCTGTTTATTTGGAAAAAGCATTTGCTGCGTGACCAAATTGTAAGAAGAATAATAAGTATCAAACCTCCTGTCTTGGTAGGATCATGTATACTGTAAACATGTATTATCGGTGCACAATTTGGGTTTTCAGTTAACATCGATAATCTAGAATCAGTAGATTGGTCACCATATACTCTCATGTACTCTCAACAGGAGAGGAATCGCATCACTCTGTCGAATATTACAAAATATTGCTTTACAGTAATCTATCTGAGGCAATAATATGAATATTTATAAAACAAACTGATAAAAATATCAATAAATACATAAAACAGTGCAAGCAATGCTGCATAAGTGCATCCAGATGTCCCCCCTAAGGGGTTAAGTCCCTATCAAAGTGCAGCTGGTTCTGGATGGTTCAAGTGTCTCACCTCTACCGTGCAATAGGCACAGCCTTTCCCAGCCCTCAGGCACGTGGAGCAGTTACTGTGTCTGGCAGCAAAGCAGTAGTTCACTGTCAGGGGAAGAGAGGGAGAGAGAGAGAGAGAGAGAGAGAGAGAGAGAGAGAGAGAGAGAGAGAGAGATATATATTTATTTTTTTTTTTATTATAAATATTATTATTTTTTCTGTTACTGGGTCCTTTAAATGATACCGACTGGTTTTGTTCTTATTGTTATTACCACTGGAATTATTACGGTTACCGCTGCCTTCCTTCTCGTTAGCAATGCTGTATAAATAACCCTCATGCAAGTAAAGCGAACTTGAGAGAGAGAGAGAGAGAGAGAGAGTTTTAACAGCACTTTAATTAGACAACAGTATATTCCATTGTATGTTTCAATGGTATGTTTTACATACAAAATATAATCCCATCATTATTGACTGTAAACAAAGATCCTTTATAATCCCACACCCTCTTGAACTCCCCTGCATCACCCATCATGTTATAAAATATATTCTAGCATTACTAGCCTTCACCATCCCTTTGACCATTGATGACACGCCTTGATCCCTATCAGTCTCATCATTTTGTTTTTTGACAGTGTATATTGCTAATTCTGCCTACCCAATCAGAGAGAGAGAGACGGGGTGAGTTGGTAATCAGATATTTTATGGAGAGGAGAGATCTTCGTATCCCTATAGGGTTTAGAAAGCAACGTATTCCTTAATGGTGCTTTCACTGCATTCCACTGACGTCAGAACTCTGTACAGTGCACAGGGCCGACCACTTAGGTCGGCATTTCAGATAGGATTTCTCTAGCCCAGTTTTCTGAGATAAAAAGAACTGAATTCACAGCAACATGACTGGTGAACAAGTTGCAACAGACCATTTTTACACGAGAACAAGTTAGAAGGCTTGAGAAAACTTAACATCAACCTAAATGACTCTATAGATTTAATTTCACAATTTTAAAGTTATTATAGCAAACTGTAATTGCCTGTAGGACTGTAGCTAGCCAACTTTGCTAAGCATAGATAGACTTCCAGCATGATTTCAGCAAGTATTCTGACTTGGAGACCTGAAACACCAGGGCATTTAGCTTTAAGATTTAAAGAATCTTTAGAAATGGCACAAAATTTGATAATATGAAATATAATACAAAAATCTGGCAATAAAAAGGGTTGTGAAATAGTCTTGTTATACCATTTAATATCCTTTCTTTACAACCAGTATTCCCCAGTAAATCCCAATGTTCCTATAACAAGGGCTCCTACTAGCCTGAACGTAATACAAATGTGATGTGACTGTAAACATCACTTGTATTAGTAGAGTCAGTAAGACCAATGTCTCACCAATGTCAGCATTACAGCTGGTCGTCCACAGCACGCTGAGAAGCCCCAGTAAAACTGGGAGATGCAACGACCACCTCCCCATCTCCTCCCTGCAACAGAAGCAATACAAACACACAATTATACTGTATGAGCCGGTACCAGCTGCTTGAGACTAGAGAATAAAACATTACATGTTCAAATGTGATCCAGCTGGGATATTTTCATTGTCGCATGTTTGTAGCCTATAGGCGATTGTAATATAATACTTTTTTTTTTTTTTTTGCTTGCGTTGTTTGAAACATTTATTCTGTGCGTTCATATCTTAATGTGGTAATCTCTAGACAAGCAGATCATTTTATCCAGACCTTACCATGATAAGGTCTGGATAAACTTGACTTTAATAAAATTGTTTACAATACCGACCTGCTGCAAGAATGCCAGATTAATATTTGAACAGTCATTAAGTATGTAGGAATGATCTCGAAGACAAAATTTCAGTATATTTAAACTGAACTTCCTGTCTGTGTGTCAGGGATAAAGAGGCTGTCAGTGATATCTGGACAGACAATGACATCCTCTTTAGAATAGAGTATTGGGGTTAGCTGGGCAAGTCTATTACTAAACTGACAAACACTCATTCCCTACAGCTAAGCTAACACAGAGAATGTCTTAATCTTAACAACTTATTTTAGGGAGAATAGAGGAAAAAAGCACTCGAGCAGAAGAAATAGCCTAGGTAATGTACTAACGCTCTATTGAGTTGTGACAAGTTTTGACAACATTCGGACAGGAGGAGCGACGCATGTGGGTGGAATAAGACATATTTGAGGTGGCGTTGTGCTCTCTCACTTCATGACGGACTCTTGGGTCAGGGACAAACCACGAAGCTGGCTGCAAAGAGACAGGAGGTTACGAGGGAACAATGGCTGTTATGTGACGCAAAAGGTTTCTGTGGGCAGTAAGTGCAGAGAATGAGAGGTTTTGCCCACAAGATTTATAACTCGGAACGAGAATTTCTCCTTGAGGCGAGAGTCAGACGTGACCATTTTAAAAACAGGCCAAAACAGGACGGGAAAGGGAATTTGGCACCCTGGTGAGACCTTGACTACAGGTGTGTGTGTGTGTGTACACGCACGCACGCACACGCGTGTATATGTGTGTGTGTGTGTGATAGACTCACACCCTGTAACTGTCACGTAAATCACAAGCCAGTTCGGTTCAGTGCAACACAAACAGAGAAAACGCGTTCTATATTAACCTGAAGACTTAAAAAGCTGTGTATTGAGGAAAGACACGTAGCTTTGCTTGCCTTGAGGGCACGCTGTATCGCTATCAACTGCACACTGACATTAACTGGAAGCCAACACATATATACAAGGGGAATGAACACCTGGGATACTTTAGTAGATTTAAAGCCGAAAAGTATCGTATGACAACACTCAATCGCCCCCCCGACTCCCCCAAGATCAAAAGTTGTGTGCTGCTTTGGCACCAAAGCTGCCAGGTGAAGATTCCTCTGTTGGGCGTGGAGCAATGACCCCGTTATTACATCATTACAGTTGGACCCTACACAGAAAACAGGTTTAGGGTCCAACGCTTTGACAGCATGCCACAGTAGCTGCACATCTGTGCAACATAACCTGGGAAGTTATCACACAGCTATTGAACCAACCATAAACCTCACACATTAAATCTAACATTAAATCTATGGTCTGCTAATGCCACAAACATGGAATATCCAATAAAACCATTGGTCCACCAGTGCTTTTGTTTTCTTCAGATTAGTTTGTTTACAGACAAAAGTAAAAAAGTAGAAAAGTAAAAAACACAAAGTTAAGTCCAAGGACAATGACAATTTACAAGTAAAAGCATGAAGTTAGTTATTAACATAAACCATTAAGGAACAGAATGCACTCCAAACAGAGTTGAACTGGAAACCTTTCCAAGATTTGAAATACATTTAGTTGTAAGGTGTGGGGGTCCTACAAACAATGGAACAATTAGCAGATTGAGTTATGTTCAGAGAGATTTCAAAAGAAAGCTAAAAGAAACAAACCTCTTGCTGTGCTGTTGCTCGATCCTAAAGTCCAAAAGTCCAACAATCGAACGAGGAACCCAAATAATCCTTATTCTTGCTTAGCTCTTCAAGGCAGTTCAGACATAGCCTATCCACCTGTGGCTTTTTCCCAAATCCCCAAGTAACCCTATTATTCCAAGCTCTTTGCTTCTATGGTATCTTCAAGTCTTCTTTCCTTATCGAGTCCAGTCAAATAACGACTTGCTTGCCCCCTAAACTGTCTTGTGCCTGAGTGCAAGCGAAAGTTTTTAAGTGTGTACAAGAGAGCGAGCGAGAGAGAGAGCAAAGAGTGAGAGTCTCTGGATCTGTGTGAATGCAATTGTGTGCGCTGCAATTTGATCCCTCCAGCGCACGCGCACGCACACACACACACGCACACTCCCCCTCGCTTCCCTGCCCAGGTGAGTAGCTGTGTGTGACGAGGGTTAACTCCCTTCCTGTGTGCAGATATCTCTTGCCCACCCTGCTGAGAGAGAAAAAAAGCCTCCACACCTCACCTCCCCTCCATCGACGCATTCCTCCCAGGCAGGAGTTCACCTGTGCGGGCCTGAGCCAGGCGAGCCCAGCCCCTCCTTTTAGAGCACCACTCACAAACCCATGGGAGTGGTGACTGCCTGCAGGCTATGGGAAACGGGCTTGTGACTCCTGTGTTTACACAAATCCCTGTTCTCTCACTCTCTCTCTCTCTCAGCTAAAAGTCATAGCTCTGACCAACCACTGTTGCTACATATGAAGAGTCCATCTGACATCATTTTTGGCGGTATATCAATTATTTGTTACATGTTTGGAAGATATTACTTTTAATTCAGTGACACACAGCCTTTTCATTCACCCGAAGATGGAAACCTAATGAATATTGCTGTTTTAAGTTTTGTTCCAGATGGATGTTTTTGCATCTGAACGCTTTATATATAGTCTGCTGTGCTGTAGGTGGTGAGGAGGACCTTTAATTGTGCCCATGTTTGGTATAGAGACGATTCCATCGCGGCTATAATATGTTTTCAGCGAGGTACATTCCTTGGCAGGGTATTGCCATGGAGCACAACACCAGCACAGTAATGCTAAACCTGGCAAAGTGCTTAGGATCTGTGTGTGTGTGTGTGTGTGTGTGTGCGTGCAAGTTAGCAATAGGACTTTAAAAGGCCTCACAAAAAAACAATAAAAAAAAAAAACGCTTTAAACCAATACCGTTTACTGCAGTATCAAGACTGTGATTTCCCATGGCATTGTGGGGAATATCAAGCTAAAGGCCCAGGTTCCACATCTTCTGCGCAATGGATGCAGGGTTCAAGTACAAACTTGTTAATTACACTAATGGACTAAAGTGTTGTTCTAAAGCAGCTATAAGTCTGTTTTCACCACTGCCACCCATCTCCATGTAGAGCCATGTTGCACTTACACAGTGTAAACACAGTGTAGTTTACTATATCTGTAGGAATTAGTTAGACAGACACCACCGCAAATAACAGTATCACTGCTGTATTCATAGGGGAGAACGGTTAAGATGAGCCACCCACTATATCTAGGCAACCATAAACAATGTGACCACATATTAAGGAAGTATAGTTGCCATTAGTCAACCTGTCTTAGTCTCAAGCACATGGAGAGTTGCATGCAAACTCAAATTGTATTTCACACAATGGTTAAACTCTCTCATTCTTTGAATGTTATATTGCCACTGACACTGGCAGTGATGCCAAACGTCCTGTACAAGTGGTCCATCACACACACACATATGTATATATTGTATATGATATCATTAAAACGTATTCAAGAGATTGATATAGAACATAACTGCAATTTCGACATGAACACCAGCACCACACATTTAACGTAGAGATCATAACAGTTGTCATGCCTTGTGTCGATATTCTACGTGACGTTAGGTGATTCCTTTAATGACTCGTTTTTGTCCTGGCTGCCAACTCAAGTTTGTGACAATGCCATCAATGTATTTTACTTTTATAGAAAATAAAGTCTACTTACGCAATTTAAAACAGGATGCGCAGGTCAATCTGACTCATTCGTGGGTAGCCTTCTGCAGTAGTCACGTGGATTTATACTAATTGAAATAAGACTAGTAGTCCCTTATCTTACGAGATGATGTAGCCTACATTGTCTGTAAAACTCATAAAATAACGCAATGCTCGGAAAATCCCATTTCCAGCCCTGTGTGGTCCAGGAGCGCGAACTGTGATTCTGCGCCAAACTTCTTCAAATTTACATGACAAAAGCGCGCTTTCGATCAGTGCGAGAATTCAATGGGAATTCAATGGTCAGAATGGCGTCCCAGGCGACCCTTTGTGACGCGGACTACACAGCAAATTTAGGTAGGGCGAGGCCTACAAAAGACATTTAGCATAAAGTGTTGCCAGTATAAATATGACAAGTTGTGTTTTATACAACTCACTATTTGATCATTATAAAATAAAGGTAAACTCCTTTCCACACGTGTTAGTCTTACGTGATATGGTAGCCTAGCTATATCTCATCCCTGACATTCGGTTTTTGGATGATCGTGTTCCAAATATAAGTATGAAATTGAACGTATAAAGTTTAGATTTACGTTTTATTCAGCTGTTGTCCTATCAAAACAATAACCGAACACACATGGAACCACTTAGCGTCCTAATAAAACCATTCCACCTGCTCTTAAAAGAATATTTGCGCATATCTCTATATAGTGTTACATTTGAATTCATTTTGAAGAGCTCTGGCAAAGTCTGCTAACCAAAGATGTACACTTGATGAGTAAGGCTATAAGCACACACTGTAACAGGTTCTTATTGTGTCATCCAACTAGAGTGTTATATTGGGTGTATTGCTTTACACCTACAAATTATCAGAAAAGCACTCCCACATTAGTGCTATAAATAAATCTGACCTCAGCCCTAAAATAATAGTTGCCTGTAATAGAGCAAATAGATTTTTTTCCTTTGCAAGTACTTTAAATAAACTGAAAACCAGTCATGTAAACCCTGGAAGTATTATTCTATGCTACACCACACAAACTAGTAGAACCAGTAATCCCTTTAATGGGCCGCTATGGCGACAAGATCAGCTTTACTCAAACACTTGGCTAAAATAATTGTTTGCAACTTGCTATTAGATTTCAACATCCCTTTGTCTCCCCAGAAAACCGTTAAGGCTTTGTTCACTTTGTTGCATTAAGTAGCAGCCACAGGTTTTTAACCTCCTAAAAGTTGCTCCTGAGGAACACAAACTTCCGCTGCCCAGACGTGGTGATTTGAGGGAAAACAAGCATCCACCTAGAAAACACATGCATTGCTGGGACTGGGAGAAAGTCAAAGTCAGAAAGTGTGAGTGCATCAGTATCTCTTATCTATCCCAGACTGAGGCAAGTGCCTATGCTAGTGGTCAATAGAGCGCTTCCCAATAAAAGCAAGGATGGTATGCATTGCCATGGTGAAACAGATGTTTACTGAGCACCCAATGAGAGCAGAGGAATGCAGTTCTCTCCTTTGGACTGAATATTAAGTGAACTGCATGCCAACATATTTTTGATTCGCTGAGCAGAGAAATAATCATGTACTGCAAGAACAGAATATGGAGCTAAGCTAAGGGAGTGGCTTTTGGCTGTTCCAGCTATTTGAAAACAGAAAAGCACCCAGTTGAAAAGGCAGCATCCAATTAAATTTATTTTCGCTATGTACAAGTGTTGAAAAAGAAAAAGTTAAAAATTAAAGCCTCAGACTTTCAATTATCAACTGAAATACACATTATACATTTATACAAAATGTGATGCAGATTCAGTGACCGAAAATGTTGTAACACTATACACAAACATAGTTGACATAAAATAAACCATTTATAGGACGTTTAACATCATGGGCCCAAGTTCCTGCAAATGGTTAGATCATTCCAAAACTGACAAAAAAAAAAAAAAAAAGTTAAAGTCTACAAGACCAATGAGAGCTTCAATAGAAGCCGAGTGGAACCGGATGAAAGAGTGCAAAAGATCCTAAATTCCAGTGTCTGCACAGGGTCTGCATGCACACCACTTCAGAAAAAAGATAACCCATCAATTTTCATGTGCCAATTCACCAGCAAGAATGTAGTAATTTGTCTCTGACGCAATGTGGAGACACCGAGATAGAAGGCAGTAGATTTGGAGGCGTTTCACTTGAAAGATAATACCAGCAGCTCTTTCACACAACTACATTTACATTTAGAAGGAACGTGCACACGCGCACCCACACGCACACAAACACACGCACGCACGCACACCCGCCGGTTGTCCCTTTGAGCCTTCACTGCTTCGCCTTCTTGAGGATGGTGCCCACAGCCGAGATGACTGTAGTCTTGGTGCCGCTGGCGGTGGTCGTCACGGAGACGACGCCGGGCAGGGTCGCCGACGTTGTGAGAATGGCGGGCTGGGCCAGGGTGACCGGGACGGCGGAGTCCCACTTACTTTTTCTCTTTTGGGCCTCTGCTGACAGCGGAGACAAGACACACACAGCGTGGACAATAAGTAACAACTCAAGCAACCAGGGATGGGACGATATACGACGTTATCGTGTATCGCGATAAAAATACTGCAGATAATCATATCGTGGTGAATGTCCATTATCGTGATAATCATGAATATTAATATTTTCACTTAGTGAAATACTAACTTATGTATTAGCCTGCATCTTTCCAGTCAATCACCACTATGGCTGAAGGCATGACTTGCTCATTGTGTCGTCCACATAAAAGATTAATCAAATTGGTTGAAATATTAGTTTCAAATCTAAATGAATCACACAAAAAAGATAGGCATGTTTGTTTCTTAAGAAAATGTAAGAAAGTGATTCCAGTATGTTTTAGTGCCATTTTCAAATAATCGTGATAATATCCTTTATCACAATTCATTTGGCCAGGATAATCGTGATATACATATTTCATATCGTCCCATGTCTGCACACAACAGAGGAGCGCATGTCCAAAACTCACTCAGTCCATTGGGACTGATTGAGAAAATTGTTTCAGCTTTCTTGTCTTTTATTCAATGTCCATCATAGGCATAGAGTTTTGGCACCGTTTTCATTTGCAGATTATAGAAGTCCTTATAAAATGGCACTCAAATTAAAATTGTCCAAATATGGGCTGTTTGAGTTTTGGTGCTCAATTCCGATTTAGTGCAGCGGTTCTACAAGTGAAAGTAGGGCCACTGCGGAAGGCAGAAAGAGGCTTTTGGGGAGTTGCGAAATTACTAAATGTTAGCTAGCTCCTCTCTCTAAACAGTAATATAGCAGCATCAACTACCATCTATGCAAAAGATATAGTGGAGGAATTGCGTCCTGGGCACAGAATGGCATCACACTCACTCTTGTGTGTATTGTAATCAGACCTCCTCTTGTTATAGTTTTTGTTTTTTTGGCACACAAAAAAATAATGTTTTGTCAAAGATGCCAGTGCTTAGTGAGAGATCCAGCGTCAATCATCTATAAATACTTTAAAATAGCTATCTTTATGCATTCTCAATGAAGTAGGCCACAGATTCTCAGCTAGAAATGTGTTTGAGCGCGTCACCATCATGTCTCAACACGCACCACATGTACAGCATGTAGTGTGACAGCACAAGGCTTTTCTACAGCTGTACAACTGTAGTCTGGCTACGCACGACTATTGCTCAGCTCAAACGCTTTCACTGAGATTACAGTCTGGAAACCCTGTTCCCAGCAGCATTTTCACAGCCACCCTGCCCTGCTTGGTGGACCAATCCAGGGTGGGTGGGCAAGTGCAACAACGTTAAAGTCAAGCGTGTTGCGAAATGGTGGTAGAGCTAGAGGAGGCTATCAAAACAGTTGTAGCTGATTGGTTAAATGCTGTCCAAAAGTTTTTGAATGAACCAGAGGTGGGAGTCACTTCCCAATAAATCGTGGACAGACCACATTGACAAAGTGAATATGTCTGGTTACACCAGGCTAGCACAACCAACTGTCAAATGAAAAACTACAGTGCAGTTTACCTGTGGCTGTTGTAGTGGAGGCATTGGCCGCAGAAGCGGCTGTACTGGCGGGGTTGGAGCCTTTTTTTGTACCCGTCACAAACTCAATCTGGAAGCAAAACAGAGGCCATGTCCTCCATGACCACCACATACATATATGCCAACTGTAACTTTAAAAGATTCAGGTTTATTGTGCGTTACGTCTTTTGAGCCACATGACAAGTTTGTAATGGTTAAAATTATTTGGTTTTTAACAGTCTGTCCCACCTTGAAATGTTTCTGGTTTGTGTATTTCAGTGCACCAACAGCACCGAAATAGGATTATTTGTTCTAGTGGAGCTTAAGATGGTCTTGTGCCAATTTGGCAATTCTTAAGACTGTGAATACGAGCGCTCGTACTCTGCATGTTGGTTCAGGATAAATTGCTAAACTTCTACAGGTTCATTTGAGGTGGTGATGATGCATGGATCATACTGTTCTGTTGCCATGTTTCGTTAGGCCCACCCAACACATTCAAAACACACACACGTGTGCAGAGTGCCGCCATAAACACAGACTAGACTAGGCTTGAACTGTAATGCTTAGGGGCTGACTAAATGACTTTCCTACTGTGTGTGCATGTGTGTGTGGAAAACACACTAATGAAACACAGCTGGAGGAGGCGTGCCCTGCCCTAACAAAGCCAGAGAGGTGTGGGCGTAGCAGAGGAACGCCATCGGTCTGCCACGTACAGGTAATGATGCTCCTAGGGCCCTCACCTTCGTGCGTTCCTTCTTGGCCTTCTCCAGTTTGTCCATCTCCGCCTTCTGGGCCTTGGCTGAAGCGGAGCCAAGAAGAATAAAGGGTTTCCATTTTGTTTTTTTTAGTTACGTTAGTTAAAGAGTCTGAACTCAAAACAAAACATTACATTCTTACCACTTTCTTTTCCAAAAGTACAACAATAATGAAAGGGAACTTAAAAAACCCCAACAACCCCACCGTTAAACCCTTTAAACCCATAGGGCAGTGGCGCGACTGCGACTGGTTCGAAACCCGCTAACTCCTGCCCAAGTGTGAATGTGAAGGCCTTGGCATACTACCACATGCTTGGCCTCGCGCAATGCGGCCGTGCGCTCGGGTTGTTCCGAGCACACTTCGCTCTGATACGTCGGCTATTTCTGCGCTTTGATATTAGCGATATTTATAACTCTGATTTGTATGCGCACACATTGTTTCCCGTGAACAATATTAGTGTAACTAAGATATTCGCTGGAAAGAAATATTTTTTATATACGCCTAGATTAGTAGGGCATCCATTGCCCTCTGCAGTGGGCTTCAGGGTGTCGCACATGCGCAGTCGACGTGCACATGCCTGCGCAGTCGGCGTGCACATGCCTGCGCAGTCGGCGTGCACATTTTTGGAGGTGCGTTCCGTGGTTAAGCATGCCAAGGCCTTAAGACAATCCTGTACAGCATTGAAAAACCTGCTATGTGAAGGCAGTCCATTTATCATCGGGTCACATACTGGCTAGACCGGGGTGGGAACCTTATTTGGTTATATGGAGAGAAGGAGTAGGGTGGTCTTACCCAACGCTTCATAGTAAGAGTCTTCAGACCAGCCGTGGGGGTCGAACATGTCCTTTGGGTAGTTGGTTCCAAGCTCGTCGATACCGCAGAACTGGATAAGCTTCTCATAAATGCTGAAAGGCAAAAAAAAAAAACACCCAAACTAAGTCAACATATTCCATCAGCCAAAATCTCATGGAGCACTAAAAACAAAACAACATCTGGCATTCATCTGTGTGCAGGAACATTTAATTTATTGAGCTTGCATCTAAACAAGCACTTCTGACTGGCTGCAAATACAGTGTGGCGCTGTATGGATTGTCACGCAGCCTGGGTAAACCTCACCTTGGGTTCCTGAACTCTTTCTTTTTCTGGATGTGGCTGTTTGTGTCAAAATCGCCATGTAGTTTCCTCTCATAGAGCTTGCAGATCTTCTCCTGTTGCAACACAAGGGTTCCCGTCAGCAACTGACAGAGATGGGTTGGTCCGCTCTCATTGTCGAGAGTGGGCAGCATAGTCTAGCAGTGGCAGAGGTCCATCTCACATCTGAAAGGTGCCGAGTTACGTCCCAGATGTTGACCTACCTGTTAAGTCACACCTGGCTGCTCCTGGCTACATCAGTGTAATGCACTTTGGCTCAAACAAGTGCAACAAACCAACTCTAACCAGCTGAAGACATTCCCTGATCAACAATCTAATGTAAGCAATAATACATGCCTATGATTCAAGCCAACATAATATAACCAATGAAACCAGAAAACTCAAGAACACGTCGCAATCTGGTATGTTTCAAAATTATTTTATATAAAGAGGAATTAGAGCTTCAGTTTGACTAACTGTATAAGAAAACTGTACCTATACTGTGCTTGTGAGAGAGAAACAGATGTGTATGCATGCATACTGTATGGAGACACACCGTTACTGCTTATCAAATGCTTAAAAGGCAGTAGTGTCAATGGAGGCATTGTGTGTCTTCAGTTTCTGATACCGCAGGGAAGTTATTTGACAACTATGCTCCACCGGACCACAGTGGCCTGGCCAAGTGCTACTAGCAAAGTCCGGCAATCCACTGTGATAAATTGCCCCTTGCTAGATACAGTTGAACAGAAATCTATTTCCAGCACTACAGGTTTTCAGCCTGCGCCAACCTATATTTGACCTTATGGATGGAAAGATGCGTTTGGGAAGTTGACTTCAGTCCAATACACTCTCTCATCTTTGTTATTGTGGCCTCTCCATTTGGCTGACTGACACCATATATTTAGAGGGAAGGAGTGGTTTTATTTGGATTCTGATCCCTTTTGCAGTGTCACACTTACTTGGTATACACTTAAGGCCAATTCATGCTTCTGCGTCAAGCGTACGGTACGGCAATATCTTATGCCGTCGTGAGCATATTATTTATGCGCTGGTCTGAGGGCCGCGCGGACCCGTGTGCATCCCCCCCATACAGAAGTGCCATGTCTTGTTAAGATCCCGAATTAAAACACTATTAAGAGTGTAAACATTTTGAAACAAGCATATACAAATATTTCTTTTCAGCAAATCTCTTAGCTACGCCAACATTTATCATAGGAAACAATCTGTGCCGACACAAAATAGTATTTACAAAAGAAAGCAAGGAAATCCCATAGTGTCTTGGCTCCCGAATTAAAACACTAACAAGAGTGTAGCCTAAACTTTTTGAAATAAGCATGGACAAATATTTCCAGAAAGTCTCCAAAATGCACCAACATTTATCAGAGGAAACAATCTGTGCTGACACAAATTAGTTTTTAACCTATAAAAAGAACGATTTTCGCTGCCAGAACAAGGAAATGCCATAGGGAAATCCCCGTCTTGTAATGTGCAAAGTTGTAGTCTTGTTTAATAATGCTCAAGCAAGACATAAAAATGCTTCTTTCCTGCGAATCTAATAATTATACCAGGATTGCCAAAGGGAGACAGTCTGTGCATGCATGAAGGCTATGGGCTATGGGGTTATTAACATTCCTAATGCCAAAGCTCTACTCTGGCATATGTAAGCTTGCATTTACAAGACGGCTGCTGGGTGTAATCGACGGACGGACGGTTACATTTTTGGAGTTACGTCCTATCCGTAGATTACAGTGTAACTTTGACGCAGAGGCATAAATTGGCCTTTAAGAGGATGTGATTAGTTCGTTTGTGTGGAAGTGCAAAAGGCAAGGGCATGATGCTAACAGCAAGTTGGAACATACAGTGGATTCAAGACATTCAGAACAGAAGTAGCCTGTTCATAACCTGGCATGCCAGAGGAATTGTTGTCACAAGTCCATCTGGGGAGCTGTACATTGAAACTGTTTGTGAATGGCTGACTGGCTGTACTTTCAAAAAAATACTTGACCGTTGATTGGATGAATCATCTGGTCGTTTTCGCTGTCGGCACACCTAAGCCATGGCCGTATAGCTATAAACATGACGCTGAGTGGAAAACCACGCCCATATAGCTATAAACACGATGCTGATTAGAAAGTTCAGTTGCTACTCGGACACATTCAAAATTATTCCGAGGCTTTCCAGACTGATTCTCACGGCGAAATTAAACTGAAGCTAGCCTGTTCTGCCTTAGCCCCTCCATCAAAATTCAGACATCTCTGCACACACACAGCTCTCGCGTCCCAGAGGCAGGAGGGGCATCTAGGATGTCACCGATGAATCAGCTGTACCTTCGTGTGAAACATACGAGGGAGTGGCAGCCCTTCTGACAAACCACAGAGATGCTCTCTCTGTAACTCAGCCATCTGCTGGTGCCTGCTTCCACGCCTGCCCCGACAACACATCCACCACTGTCAACAGTGTGGTGGATGTGGCGATGCTACGGGTCCAGGCGGCGCCACAAGGGGGTGCAATACTTTGTTATTATTAGAGTTTGCACATTCCTGCTGACGCGCTTGCTTTTAACTTCCCTATATAACACTCCTCAGTAGCGAAATGGGTTAGGAGGTGGTTTTTATATTACACTGGTGACAGCGTAGCCTATGCCAGTTTGTATATTGTTAACGAATAAAGCGCCAACATGGAAACCCAGACCGTTGTCGGCTATCCTGGAGATCCCTCTACAACACATTGCTAGGCTAGCCCTGCACTCCCACACAAGGGCGTTGCACAACTTGTCGCCAACGGCTCTGAAACGCACACTAGCAAAGCGCTGGGTGATAAATGCAATATTTAATTGGTATGAAGATGACATCCCAAAGAAGGTCTGGTTTATGTTACAGGGACGACTTTTGCAGTTCTCTCTGCAATACTTAATTTGGTGCCCCAAAGCTGCTAACAATTTACTTGGCGTCAATCAGGTTCTAGAACATGATGACATTCTTGAACGCGCACCAAACTGCAAGGTGCCTGCCAGGAATCAAAAACAACAATCTTTCCCCCCCTAAACGAATGAAACGCTTATCTTTTAGAGGGAAAGTTTACTAAATACATTTTTATCAAAGTTGTGTAAAACAACTAAATCAGTAGCACTCTAGAAAGAAAAAAAAAACAGTGTACAATTTATAGCCCTGACCAAAAAAGAAAAGAAAAACAAATACCCACACACCCTGTGCTTTGATGTGAGCAGCAGAGATTAAGTTGACCTTGCTTGAGCCATAAAAGCTACAGTTTAGATAACTAGCAGGTAAAAGGGAACTGAACTGAAGGAGATGCCCTTCAGAAAGCCGGTGGCCCATGAGTCCATTGTTTGCACAAAGGGTCTTTGTTTACATTCATGTTCTTAAAATGCCTACCTGCAAATGGCTGGAACATCGTCCTGGGGGATCCTGGGGAATCCTGATCTCATTGGGACACATGTTCCTCACCTTTTCTGAGAAAAGAGCTGGGAAGGGAAGGGGGGTAGAGACAGTTCTCATTCCTCATTCATTTTACCCCAGTCCACTTGATCCCCCCCCCCCCCCCCCCCCCACGTGTGCTCGCACGACATCATTGCGACGGCCCTCGACAGGCGATTACCCGCCTGCAATTAAGACGGGAGGAACCACGCCCCCCTGCAGAGCTTAGTGGGCCGCCGGGCGACAAAAATGGTTGCTAGGCTAACGCGGGGATGAAGGTGGGACATGCCGATACCAGGGAAGTGACCGAGCCCCACCCCGCTTTAGTTACGGTAACGTGGTTGGACAAAACAGGGGGCAGGATGGTCTGTGTGTTGGGCTCCCAGCCGGAAGGTCATGGGTTCAAACCCCGGTGTTTTATCTACTTGTAAGCATCCTTGAGCAAGATGCCCCCTAGTCGTCTATAACAGGACAACAGACAGTTGCTGGAGCTTCTGTCAAGTTCTAAGTTCGCTCAACCGTTTTGGAAAAGGGGCATGGCTTGGAATCTGTCCATTACAGATTTACAATTCGCCGTTTGTCAGCTGAGTTATTGTATCGCAAGTATGTGGCAATGCTTTGACTCGCCTACAGCGTAGAACGGCGCCGTCGGGGAAGGCGTGGCTTGCAGGGAGGGGCTTGAGAGGGAGAGGACAGCCCCCCCCCCACGCCCTTAGACTCTCTCCTTGTTATGTTCCTCTCCGTCTCAGGGCCAGCATTCCTCAGTGTCACCCTGTAGCGCCGTCCGCCAAAAGAGTCATCCGACACCGTCAATCGGCGTCAAAATTATAAAGCAGTACCGTGCGTGTGCGCGGCCTGCCCGTGCATGAGCACGAAGAGGTGGACGCAGTCACGTGCCGCAGACATTCCTTGAAGAAATGTCCTGACAAGCGGGAGCATGACTGGGTATGAGAGAGAGGGAGGATTTTTATAGCCCATCTCTCTCACATCGATCTACATGGCGTACGGAACATCTGCAGGCACAGCGTTGGAACGCCTGACCTTTGAAGAGCGCGCGTCGAGTCAACATAATCTCACCACACCTCCGTTCACTCTCACTCAGCTCTGCTACCCCAGGACACCCCAACCTCGAGGCAGATCAAACATCCAGAGAACATACATCCCCCCCTTCCCCTCCCCTCCAGAATCCTCATCCATGTCTGGCATCGCCGCAGCAGGGTAGGGCTGTTCTCCGGCTGGCTAGAACCCAAAGCACAGGGGGTGGAGCAGCAGCGATCGCTGCCAAGGATGGGATGAAAGACAAACACAAACCTGCGTGCGTGCATGTGTGTGTGAGATAACTATTTTTGTTGGCCGGTATATTGTCCCAGAAATATTAGCAATAAGCTTTTATTACCTTTATTAGAAATAAGCATTTTAGCCACTGATATGACAATATAACAGCATAATAATGCGTGTAGGCTTCACCCTATAACATTCTTAAACTCTAAACAAAATGTCACAAAGTCAGCAGTTAAATGTACAGTCAATTCCAAATATTCAAACAAATTCCACAACAATTCAGTTGATAAAGTGAGAGGAAAAAGCCTCGAGGAACAGTTCTTTCTTCCTTCTTTGATCTTGACGCACGAGAAAGGGAAGGCGCGGTAAAGAACACGACTGTTTTACAGCGCCGCGGGCCACGTACGGCTCGACAACACCGTAGCTTGCAGCCGCAGAAAGCAACCTGAGCAGGCGGGCTTGCTGAGTCACCGTGGGAGACGTGCATGCCGGTACTAGCCAAGCCGAGAACATCCGCGCGGTAGTCATGAGTCTGATTTACCAGAAGCCTATTAATCCAATCGGAGGTAACCGTGTGAAGTGGATTACAAGACCGAAATACACTTTAACAGCAACAAAATATGCATGTGCGTGTGGCCTGGATGTCTCATAATAGCTGAAATGACATAATAGCAGACCGTATTAGGCTACTTAGGGAACTGTAAATCCAATGTGTAGCTGTTATCTTCTCACAGAGGTCAAGATGAATATGGAGAGACTTTGGGGGAACATATGGTGATTTCCAGGCAGACAGAAGGCACTTGGCCTGGGGGACATTTCAGTGCAGCCTGTATTCAGAAACAGAGCTCCACAGTGGGTCTCTTTAGAGAGCGGACAAAGGGCTGTTCTCAGTGCGCTAACCAGACACACAGTGACATTTACTGACGGAGACAGTACAGGACACACAGCAGCAGGAATGTCAAGAGCCCCGTCCCAAATGAAGTTAGAATGTGCCCGGACTACAGCAAGGTTGCTTCTGAAACGAACTGTTAATCCGGGCCATTTCACTCCCTTTGTGGTCCACAACATGGGACATAATATGCAAAGTGGGAGTGGAACGAGCATTAAACGCAGTAGCAACAGGAACTCTGTAGAGATGATGTCTTTTCTGTAGAAGATTCTGAAGGAGATCCAAAGGGGAGGCTCAGATTAGCGCGTTTTCAAAACACAATAGCAGCAGTAATATACTGCTACAGAGACCTCAGCACCTTAACCTGAATTAGAAACATACTTATTTTGCTAATGAATCATCCTGTGAAATTCGCTCAAACATTATTAGTGTGTGATGGTAGCCTAGTACTACTAGCATATTGTACCGACAAGTAGCAACATCATACCACAATTGCTATCATCTGCAATTTCCATGCGCCTTGTGGTCACAAAGTAGGCATTAATTGCAGTTTTTCTTCACAGTTCGTGGTTATGTGGTGAGCCAGTGAGATTACTGCATTACATAATGTGTACTCTTCTGCACCTGGCTATAGGGTCATTCAGAGACAGGTAATGCTCGGACGCCATTGGCCAGTGTGATTAATTTCCTCCACGCTAGAAGGATTTATGGCTTAAACATTGAGTAGTGTATAAAAAGCCACTCACTCATATCCCCTGTAATCTCTCACACACACACGCACACACCTGTGTATCACTTTGACGATTCACACACTATTGTATCGACACTTTTTTTGCTTAACTGGGCAGTCAAAGAGTTTACAACAATAGTAACTGTTTGTTTATTCCCTGAGGATGAATAATCAGAAGTAGGCTATCATCAAACTAACTGTATATGATTATGCAGTGCATACTAGTAGTGCTGATTCACGCGTAACGAGGTGTGGTAACAACGATCTGCCTCGTTTTACTGTGCAGGTGTGTGCATCCGGAATACTCTGTCTGACTCAGCAGCTTGTTTGCTCTCAGTACTGTCATGCGTCGGCAGTGATATTAATGGGTGATTGCACGTGTGTGTGCGCGCACGTGTGTGTGTGTACACTTGCCAACAAGCTCGTTAGGATCTCTCCTTTCTGCCTCTGAGATATCCTGTACAGAGAGGGGGAGAGGAGAATGTGAGAGAGAGAGGGGGGGATAGGGAGAATATGGAAGAGATGGAGAGAGAGAAGTGGACATTAGTTGCTGTGATTTCTGTTGGTTATTGAACAGAGATGAAAATGTAATCTGTGTCTCGGGGGGAAGGGTGGGGTTTGTTTGTTAAACAATACCTCTAGTGATAGTGGCCAAGACAACTAGACTTAGGCACACTGGGTCACAATACAGTGAATAGCTCACAGGCTTATAATAATAATAAATAAAAAGACCAGCAGCTCGTGGAGAAACTGCCAAATATTAAAGGGCGTTCTTCCCATGTGCACTCTAACCCTCGGAATCAGACAGGCCAGTGCAACGGAATGCACAGAGCCAAAGAAGAGCAGGCAGGAACATAAATTACCCCTCTGCTTCAACTGAAAGCCTTTGCTTTCAGTGGGAGGGCCGGGAGGGGCCCTTCACAGCCTTTAAAATATGACCCTTGCCTTGCCAGTACTGTGGCCGTAACAGACTCAGGGGAAAGGAACAGTGCACCCATTCACTGGCATGGCATCACATACACACCATCGTCACCTAGCAACTGTACATAGAGAATAGTTTCTGAGCAGTTCAATGGAACTGAACGCGTTTTGGCCGGACCTGCGGCTGTAACCAAAACTACAATAAATAGCAGCAAATGCCTGTCCACCCACCTCAACGGTATCTTATAATGACTCTTCCAGTCAAAGGATAGTGAGAATATACCTGCCAGGCTACTACTGCGAAGGAAGTTCCTTGCATTTCTCTTTTCTTAAATCATGTCTGGTAAACTGGCTGGTTGGTACCGGTATTCCTAAAACCACTAGATAAATATATAAATGGCCAATCACCTCCTCAAGTAACTATAATGAATATCATGACATTAAATAATAAATCATGCTAGCAGAATCAAATGTGTTACATTATCAACTATATTCTGACAAAGGCTCATGGCACCACTTCAAAGATCTGCTAAGCAGATGGATACAGGGTTCCCCGAACTTCCCTCTTTTCTGGACATTTTCAGTGATGATCTCTAGCTGATTTGACAGACATGGATCACGTTATACATTAATATGTTTCTCTCTACACGTGTCTGCTGTTAAAGACGTATAATGCAACTTGCATTATTCAGAGTTGTGGGTCACTGAATGAATGTTTTCAACCTGCGAGTCAGGATGTTGTAATAACAACAACAATTATACATAATGTATGTAATAAATTTTATTTTTCTTATCTTTTGGAAAATTGTTTTGAATTATTGCACACTTCACCAGGGGTCAAAATAAAAAGCTCAGGGTCTATAATATATTATGATCCTTACATGGTAGCATTAGTAATGTAGGTGTGACTTCGATGCATGATCAAACTGGATGTACGACTGCCCAGAATTCTCAGAGGTTGCAAAACAAATCTTTAGACCATCTCTAATAACGTACAGGACGTATCCTCTTTCACAGTTAGAACTTGTTTAAGTAGTGACTCAACCTCACCTTGGTGACCTGTACAATCATAACAGCAGGCAGCCTGCATGCTTCAAACAGTGTGCGCACACGCACACACACACACACACACACACGCACAGGCGTGGTTGTTATACTACAGGTCCCAACAATTTGATCTACAGTAAGCAATGTTAGCCTAGGCTATTAAAGCACATAGATCCTTAGAGATCTTCATTTTATACAAGGATGACAATGATGGCACACCTTATTAAGCAAATAATCAAAAGTTCTTCTTACTATTTCTTCAAACCTTCGGGGCTTACTGCAAGGTGCTTCATTATAAAGTTTCACTGTTATTAAACATGTAAATCTACAGCGCCATCTAGTGTACTTGCCATGCACAATGTCATCTTTGTTCTACTAGGCATACAAATGTTATATAACATATGCCAACAACATCATATGCTATTTAGAAAGTATATTAACCTTTCGAACACTTTTGGCCTTTTATCACTACTTTGATATTATCCATCCATCTTCATCCGCTTATCCAGAGTCGGGTCGCGGGGGCAGCAGCTTCAGCAGGGGACCCCAAACCTCCCT